>PVJD01008049.1:0-76856 GCA_004026545.1 Mormoops blainvillei | reverse complement strand
CAGATACTTAGACTAATTAATGGACGTTTCTCTTAAGTAAAAGCATGCCTCTTAAAACCTGTTTAATTTAGATGATTTACTTTAGCATGTGTAGTAAAGAAGTTTTAGGCTTAAATAAACATAATCTTCCTATGAAGGCCTTACTTTATTAATAACCATAGGAAAATTATATTTATGACATAGATATATTTAGTTACTTGGAATTTACCACTTAAGATGTTTGAAGATATCTAAGAAATCACTTAATTCTGCAATAAATGTAACTATAAGCAGCTCTTTCTAATAATTACTCTATAGAGGTTTTTGAAAAATATTTTATTTATTTATTTTTAGAGAGAGGGGAAGACAAGGAGAAAGAGAGTGAGAGGAACACCAATGTGTGGTTGCCTCTCGCACACCCCCTACTGGGGATCTGGCCCACAACCCAGGCATATGCCCTGATTGGAAGTCAAACCAGTGACCCTTTGGTTCACAGGCCCACACTCAGTCCACTGAGCCACACCAGCCAAGGCAACTCTGTAGAATTTTATGTGTATATCTTTAAAGAGGCCCATTTGCTGGGAACTAATTTGTTCACTTGTACAAATTCTTAGAAAACAGGTTTTAAAAGAAAGTTAATTGGGAACTCTGAGAGAAATAGAATAATCATGTGTTAAAATAATTTAGTCGATAAAGTGCTGAATTGATTTTTAAATTCTCAAGTTTTGATCATAGCTCTAACACTAGGTATTTGACTTTGGGTTGTAAATCATTTACTTTCATTAGGTTTGAGTTTTATCTTTCAAAAGAGTTCAATGACATATTCTTTCAAAACTTTGAGCCTAAGGATTTTATATATTCCCTTCCTTAAATCACAACTCTACATTGAATATTAAAAAGACAATTAAATTCATGTTTTGACCATTTTATTATCCTTCTTTAACAGATTCTCTTTGCCATTGACATTTATGTAGTATTTACATTTTATAAATGTCTGTGAAATAATACTTAGATGCAAATAATTTGTTCCAGGCTATGTAAGATTTTCTTACTCTTTGGCCTTTTTCCTCCTGCTCTGTTACAGCCAGTTCCTCCTTAGTTTAAATCTAAAGGTAATTTGAGTACTGAAGCTACCTGCTTACAAATACCCCCTGTAATTTTCTTAGTGGCTTTGGTATTATCTAATAGTCTCAGTCAATTAAAACTGAAAATCATGACTGAAGATTTGCAGTATAAAATTTACTTGTACTCGTAAGTGATGATGGCAACTCACCATTCATTCATTGAACACAACAGGTGCTATTCTAAGTGTTAGAAACACAACAGAGAATAAAGGTATAAAAGCCTGCTGCAGCCCATACACAGATTAGCTGGGCAGATAAGTAAAATTAGATATAAGAAAGAATGATAAATGCTTTGACAAGGCATGACACTGTGGCAACATATTGGAGAGACCCCTAACCTCATTTTGGATTAGGGAAGACTTCACACAGGGAATGACACCTGAATTAAGTTCTGAAGGTGTGGTAGTTAGGAAGTCAGCCGTGCTCACCACTGTACCACCTGTGCTCTTGGTAGGTAGTAAAATGCCCAAGAAATACAGAAACCAAAAGAAGAGAATAATACACTTCCAAGAATAGTAAACAGTGTTAAAAGCTTTAGTGAAAATAACCAAAAAGTGAATTTGGAATTAACATGAAGTCTGTTGATGATCTATGCAAGTTATTTTTGGTAGTGTGGTAATAGAGTGGTAGGATGTAAAACTGTGCTGAACTGGCCGAAGAGTCATTGACTCGAAGGCAGGAAAGGAAGTGAAGGAAGTAAACATAAACCAGTTACTTTTTTTTTTTAAAGTTTGGCTGTGTAAGTGGCAGGACAAGAGAGCAAACAGAGCAACATGGGCTGGAAAGTAAGTTAAAGTTATGGAAGCTGCCAAGCATTGTGAAAAATATAATAATGATGAAACTAGGACTTCTTTTCTCATAGTTTTTAGACTACTATAGAAGGATAATTTTAATCTCTTCAGTTTTGGAATGAAATGTCACCTGAGATTCTTCATCGAAACTTTATTAATTGGATCGGTGATTTCTTTACCTGTATAACTCCCATGTTTCCATTTCCACTACTCTCTTCAAACACTGATATTTGGGTTTTATTAACGTACACTATATCTTCAGTATCTTTGTTCTTCTAGAATACTACTTTAGCTTTATACAGTGCTACATGAAAATAGGTATTTTTTTGTTTTTGTTTTTTTGTTGTTTTTGTTTGTTTTTTTAACTAAATCCTTCTGATAGCTTGGTTTATATAACAGTTTGGAGTTAACTATCCTGAATGGTCAAAACAATTACCTGGAACTTTGTGGAACTTTTTAAGTTGGTAGATTTTCCCCCACACCCCATGCTGTGGCAACTTTATAACAATGTTTTAAATCAAATCAATAAGATCTAGCTGTACTAACCCATCACTCTACTAGAAAATGTAAATACCTTGGGCTATAATATCTCATTTTTATGAAGTAAAGAATTTGTCTTTTCTAAGAAGATTTGTTGAATAGATAAAAGCAGAGTTGAAGCTTGTGAGAGTAGTCTATCCTTGGTCCTCCACCCAAGTACCTCTGAATCCTTTTCTCCTCAGTACACTGAAAACGTGTGATCTCAGTCCAATTCTATCTTCTTTTTACCTCATTCCATATAGACGAGGTAACTGATATACTGATTATTTGCTCTGTTTCTGTAAAAAAAAATGGCTCTCACTTTAGAGATTATATGGGCAACTGCTGATGCAGAAAAGAAAATTCTTAATGTTCTTAGTGCTCTTTGACACTAGTTGCTGTGCATATAAAATGGCAGAGACAAATGAAACCGTTAAGTGTGTGTATATTGTTCCTCCAGTGCTTTTTCTTCAGGGCCATTAATTTTTGTTGTAGGTTATATTTCAAATATTTTTTAGTGTATTTGTATACATCTCTAGAAAAAGAATCTCTGAATTTTCTCTCCTGTTTCACTCTTGCTTCTTCATGGTCCATTATATCCACTGAGGTTATCAGTACACTGAAACCAAACTGACTAGATGGGAGTGGATTGTTCTGCCATCTTTCTAGATCTTTGAGTTGCACATCAAATCAGGGGCTGATCAGTACACACTGGTTTAACCTGTCCATGAGGTTCCCAACAAATTTCCCAGCTCTGTGATCATCTGTGATTTCAAATTTGCCCACGTAACTTTACATCGTCATCACAGTCAGAAACAGGACAATGACTTTGGAGCGCAACATAATGAAAACATGATGTTTCCCTCTCTTTTCAGCATTGTTGTTGCTCTTGAGAGCATCAGGCAGGACATTATCATGACACACACAAAAAGAAAGAAAAAAGAAAAAAATGTCATAAAGAACTACCTTCACTTGTTTTGTGAATGAGTTAGAATTGCTGTCAATCTGAATAGCACCATACCTTAAACTTGATAAATATTTTCCATTTAATTTGGTCTGTAAAACCAGTCTCAGGAATCTGATAGATTTTATTCCACGGTTGCTTCTAGGCATTGTTTTTTATGTAGCTGATATGCTATACTACAAAAAGTTTGTATTCTGACAGTTTGCATCCAGTATAAGCAACATCAGAAATTTCGTAAGCGTATTTCAAATAACAGCTAATGAGAAAATGTAACGTAACAATAAATACCATTTATAAGAGCCACTAAAGAGTAAAAGAGCTAGGAATAAACTTGGGAAGAAATGTAAAAGTTCAATATCTATTTAAAGAAAAACTTTAAAATATTAAGGGACATTAAAGGATGACTTGAGTATTTGGAAAGATAAGATAACAGTAAGGTGTTGGAAAAGAATCATAGATTGATGGGGAAGGGGAGAATTAACCCTACAAAATACAAAAATAGACAGTGAAGTGGAACAGGATAGAGTCAAATATGCATTAAGAGAATGTAGTGCACTTAGAGGAGGCATTTCGCAGCAGGTGGATTACTCAGTAAATGGTGTTGGAGCAATTCGGGAGCCATCTGGGGTAGAAATTTAGATTTCTACTTAATTCCTTATATCAGAGTTAATTAATTTAGAAGCTATAAATTTTAAAACTAATACATTTTACTACAAAATAAAGAGCTTCATATATTTCTTGGAGAAAAAATTTTAAATAAACAACATCATTGTTTACTCTGAAAAATAAAAAGAGCTTCTTCATGGCAACAAAATGTGAACATTCAAAATTGAAACTGAAAGAAAATACTTTCCATGCTTATAAATGGCTAATTTTCCAAATGAGAAAAATCCCCACTCGATTGTTAAGAGAAACCATAGGAAAATGAGCAAAACAGGTAAAATGAGTACACAGAAAAATATATGTAGCCTTAAATCAAATGCTTAAACTTCACTCATAATTAAATTAAACCAGAACTAATGAAGTTGGTTCACCTTCACCTGGTCCATTGGCAAAGATTAAGGTGTTAGAAAGTATACTGTGTCGACATGGGTATGAGAAACAAAGTTGTCTTGAACATTCTATTTGCTACAACCTCTTTGTGTGGAGTTTGATAATAATTTATGAAGTCGTAAATGTATACCTGTTCCTATTTGTACAAATTTGTCCTAAGATACAGCCATATGGTCACAAAGATGTATAAATAGTCAATGCAGTAGCATAGTAGGCAAAAAATAGTTTAAATGCCCATTAAATCTATTAAATAATAATATTTTTTTAAAACTAAGGTGTAGAATAGAGTGTGTGGTGCTCTTACTGAGTGGACCTGTGCACATCAGAACATCTCTGGAAGATGATGTAAGATACTGGAAGCAGTGATGACTGCTGGGTATAAAAGGAGAGGACAAGGATGGGAATTAAAGAGACATGTTTCAATGTAAACTCATACTCTTAAGTAATTGTTTTTAACCAGGAACCTATATTACTAATTCATCTAAAAAATAATTTATTAGTAGATATTACAAAATATTCTTAAACTAAAATATAACCATTATTTGTCTTTTTAAAATACAGTCCTCCAAACTCTCTAATATTAAAGTACTTCCTTCATATCCCATTACAGAATAAAGGATACTTCATTTAACCATCCTTCAAATTAATAGTATTTCAGATCATATTAGTAATATATGATTAGATTAAATGTTACTGTTTCTCTTAGCTATCTGAATAAATCTTTTGATTTTCATAATATTTTATTTATTTTCTAGGTTAGCTACATTCCATGCAGCTCCATTAAGCTCTATATTTGTGTGATACTGAGATAATACACCTATCACACAATTCACCTGTTTAAAGGAGAGTCACAGTTTTGTGCATCCATTGCCACAGGTAATTTTAAAACATTTTTATAACCCAAAATGAAACCCTGTATCCTTTTATAGTCACTTCCCATTTTCTCCCAGCCCCCCAACTCTGGGCAACCAGTAGTCCACTTTGTTTCTCTATGAATTTGCCAATTCTGAACCTTTCACATGAATGGAATCAAACAATATGTGGTCTTTTATGACTGGCTTCTTTTACTTGCGATAATGTTTGCAAGGTTCATTTACATTACATAGTAAGCATCGATACTTTATTCCTTTTTATGACTGAATAGAATTCCATTACATGGAGAGTCTACATTTTGTTTCTCCATTTGTCAGTTGACGGACATTTGAGTTCTTTCTACTTTGGGGCTATTATGGATAATGCTGCTATAAACAGGCGTGTACAGGTTTTTGTGTGAACGTGTTGTCATTTCTTTGGGGTATATACTGAGGGGTGGAACTGCTGGATCATGTGGTAACCACGTTCAATTTGAGAAAGTGCTCGAGTGCTCTCCAAAGTTTCTGCGCCATTTTACACGCCGACCACAGTGTGTGAGGGTTCCATTTTCTCCACATGCTTTGCCAACGCTTGCTGCTACCTGTCTTTTTGATTATAGCTGTCCTAGTAGGTATGAAGTAGCATCTTATTGTGGTTTTGATTTATATTTCCCTGGTGGCTAGGGATATTGAGCATCTCTTCACGTGCTTATTGGTACATGATATATTCTTTTATTTAATATAAACTTGTTGGTCTTTCCTAAAAACTATAAATGTGTATTATAGATGCATCTCTCATTTAGGTGTTTTATGTTCAATGTATTTGCGTGTCTAGATTGACTACCTAGAAGTTTATTTTAGGGGCCTATCTAATCTTGTCAAAATGGACATTTCTGCCACTATGAGAAATGTGACCTAACAGAGCCTTACTAAGTCACTGTGTAACATAGGGATTTTTTTGATAATATGTTTTAAAAGCCCGTTTATTATATTTGTTGCAGTATTTCACTGGCCTTGAATGTGGACATGAGTTTTTTATGTAGTGCTAGAGCAAATATTTAACTACCAAAATAATGAAGAAAGGCATGGGATAGGTAAAGATGCCATTTTTTAAATTCTAGTTTTTGTTGAATTTCCTAAAGTGTGTAGACTCTTGTACAGATATAAACAGGTGAAGCATTCAGGATTATTAATTTCATGAGAACTTTTTTCTAAATCAAAACAACTAAAAGATAATTGAGGCTTTTTTTCTATTTACAATGTGACACTCCATTTAAAAATCCAATTCAGATAACGTTTTCACAGAAGGCATTAACATTTGTGTATATCAGGCAAAACTTGTTGAGCAATTTTGTCATACCTCTTGTTTGCTTTTCAGGTTTTATATTGAAAAACCAATTTAGGTCAGCAGTTCTAGTTACCTTCTGGTGATAAACACACTCATACACTCATACACGTACATTTCCTTTAATAGAAAGAAGGCGATTAAGATCCTGGAAATATGGAGGTATCCTCAGGGCCTAGCAAGATGCCTGATAATGGTTAGCTTTCAGCAAATTGTTGTTGAATAAAGACAGTTTAAATTTCAATCTTTCTCAGGCTGTTTCGTGTCCTGCTCACGGCTGTGATATCTTAGTGGATGACAACACAGTTACGTAAGTATTTTTCACAGATTCTGCATGTTCAATATTGATTAGTTGATTCAACCAAATTTATTTTTGTTCTGTACTTCAAAGGAGGTGAAATTTTTAAATCCGAAGAGATTTTCTAATCTACATTCCTTTGCAGTACAAAGACCCATTTGAAACTTGCTTTCCTGCCCAGTCACTATTCTGGTACACTTGGCAGTGCATGGTAGAGTTCAGTAAACCTTGGAAGTGGAGAATAGGGCACGTCAGTGTGTCAGCTGAGTTCCTCTGGGAAGCAGATGCCAGGCAGTGCTAAACGGGACAGAGGTTTAGTGCAGGACCAGCCTCCATAGAGGATAAAGCGCTGCTGCTACCATCACTGATGCGGGAGGATCATTTCCCTTTGATGCCGACAAAAGCAAGTCGCAGTTGGACAGGGAAAGAATGACCTTGAAACAGATGTCCAGCAACAAGTGGTATGGGATCAGTGGAAAGTTTTTGAACATGACATTGTTGAACCGAACTGGAAAATGAAATCTGTTATTACTGACCACCAAAGGCAGAAACGGGAAAATGCCCTGCACTATGTTAGCTATAAGGTTTTACTAGTTTAGGACAGAATTTTATATCAAAATCTGGTCATCATCAGGCTGCCCCAGAACATGGCCTCCTTGTCATTGCTCCAGATACCAGCCCTGGTGGCTACATATTAAAGAAGAAGGTAAGAGCAGGACACTGGCACTGGTGTTGGGTTTTATGTGGGTGCCACCAAAGACCCTTGGAAAACTATGTACGGATGGTACTCTCATGTAACAGAGGGGCTTCTCCAGCTCATAAATGCCATTTTTCCAGTGGACCCCCAAAGGATGTCTGTTCTGGCCACTCCATGTGAGGCCACGGAGCTCTGACCTGTGCTTTAAAGGCTCCTGGACAGTAGAAATTTGCGTCAGCATTTGCTCCAATTTGCAAGCCGGGGCTTTGTCCTTAGGGCAAAAAATCAATTTCGTATTTTAATTTAGGGCAGTTTTATAGCCATAGCACTGAAATTTTATTTTATAAATGTGGAAACTACTCTTGGCTAAAACTTCCTAATAAACTATTTTTATTCGTGCTTTCAAGTGCCCGATCACAGATTCAAAAGTTAAAGTATCAATATTTAATTAAAAAAAAAAAAAAGCTTTGTCAAGGTAAGTGATTTCTCGTTGTTTTCCTTTTTTAATGAAAGAAATTCTATTTATTAATAGAAATATTACTTTTTATATAAAAATACTCTGGACAGTAAGAGACACATTTACTGTACCATGGGTCACACTGTTGCTGTGACACTAACAGCTCCTCCAAGCACCAGGCTGCCTCGTTTCCACGTGGAGGGCCTCCTCATGGCAGTCCCCAGACTCCGCAGTCCTGCCCAGCTGCCCCCCTGGGTCTGCAAAGTGCCGCACTGCGTGGTCATTATGGCAAGAGGGAAGGAAAGCAGCTCCGCCTTCCCATTCACTTTGAAAAACTATTGGAATGTCACCAAAAACAGCGCGTCTCGAGTCCAAAAATGTTTCAAAGCCGGATAAAATAGTTCTTTTGTATATTAGTTACACATTGTTCTCCTTCCTCAGGACCAAAAGTTATTATCAGTGGTTAGATGACAATCACCCCCGTGTACTAGCTACGCTACCCCCTCCCGCGCAGAAGGCCTCTTCTTCAGGCCCGCGCGCCTTGCAGGCTTCTTGACTTAGGATAAGATCCGCTCTGTACACAGACTTCTGTCAGGATATTTACCAGTTCCCTCACATCCCTAGAGGTTTCTTAAACTTGGCAGTAAACACAGGTTAAGTCCTTTCCTAGGCATCTCTTCAACCCTAAAAAAAAAAGACAAGATTTGAAATAATAATGCTCAAACTTTGAGAAAATCCGCTTGATGTAAAAGCCAAATCCATAAATGTGTAGAGAGGTGACTGGCCAAAATTAGGAGGAAAGAAAGATGTAAAGTGTGGAAGCTTGCTAGTTATTCCTCCAAGATCCATTCCCTCCTTCTTCCAAATTATGAAAGGTCAGTCGGGCATGAGGTTGCCCGGCCAGGACTACATTGCCTGTGCTCCCTTGCACCCCAGAGTCACCATGTGGCTGAGTTCTCACCTACAGGACATGAAAGTATTTTGTGCAACACTAGTGCCATTTGCTCAAAATGAAATCTATGCCTCCTCTCTTTCCCCATTCCCACTGAGAGTAACCAAGTTTCAACCAAGGGAAAATAAAACAAAGATATGGGAATGAGGGAAGAGTGGAAGGGAGGGAGGGAGGGAAGAAGGGGAAAGAGAGCTGCTTTCTTAAGCACCAGAGTGTGTGGACTGACATGAAAACCTACCCACCACAATTGCCTGTTACATGATAATGTTAACAATACAGTATTATATATTTGAAAGTGTTAAGAGAATAGATCTTAAATGTCCTCACCACACACACAAAGGTAATTATATATTGTTAATAAACCATATTGTGTTAACTAACCATACTGTGGTAATCATTTCTCAATATAAGCATGCATCAAATCATCACGTTGTGCACCTTTATCTTACACATGTTATATGTAAGCCATATCTTAGCAAAACTGGAGAAGCATAAAAGAGACAACAGTGGAGTCACAACAAACTAGATCGACAAAAGCGTACGAACATCTAGTGAGAGAAAACCTCTTTTCCTGGCAGCTGAATATGCATGTTATTAATTCTCAAACTTCAATGTGAGCGTGAATCAACTTAGGAGATTGTTAACATGGAGTCCATGCGCCGTCTGGAAACTCTGACTTCAATTTGTCTTTGGTGCAGATACTAGGACTACATTTTTAAAACACTGCCATCAGGAAGCAGAGCTGCACCATCTAATACCCAAATATGTCTGCAGTGGCGAGGCTAACCCACAGTGAAGTAGAATGAAAAAACTGAGGTGTTCCGGGTGGGTAGCTCAGTTGGTTAGAGCGTCATTCTGATAAACACCAAGTTTGCAGGTTTCATCCCCGGTCAGGGCACATATAAGAATCAAGCGATGAAGGCGTAAGTAAGTGGAACAACACCGTCTCTTTCACTGCCTCTCCCTCTCAAATCAGAAAATGAAAATGTTAATAAAAAGTCAGGATATCTTGAGAACAGTAGAAATCTACAAAAATCTTCAGGAAATAATAGGCTCATTTATTGTCTTCCAGCCAAACTTTGCTTCTAGGTTGCTATTCTGAGAAAATAGTAACATTTTATACATTTTCTTGTTTAAAAAAACATTTTCTATAGGGTATGAATTATTATTTCAATCTTTCTATCATTTGCTTATTTACAGGCTTTTCTTACTATAAACACTAGAAAGAAACTTGATGGAATCATCTCTCCAAATTATTCTACATTTCTAATTACAGAAGTCTAAACTAACAAAGTTGCCCCCACCTCCCCTGCCTCAATTACTGTATCATGGAAAATAAAGCTGTTTGGCGTTTAAAACCTTTTGATCTTAGTCCATATTAGAATCAGAGACTTGGCAGATGAACTTCCTATCTCACCACTTATTTTGATACAACTTGTTCATAACTTGCTAATAAGATAGTCTGCCCTATTCAGTACCTGAAATTCTGAAGTTTATGAGAGAGTAGATTTAAACCATTTCCTACCCCAGGCGGAGGCCTGCAAATTACTAGGCCAGAGTTTTGTAAAGTGTGCTGCCTAGGCTACCAGCCACTGCCACAGTAGCAACACCTGGGAATTTGTTAAAAATGCAAGCTAAGCCCTGACCCAGAACTACCAGGGCCCTTTCAGGTAGTTTTGTTACTCTCTGGAGTTTGACAGCCACCACCTAGATGTCTCTTTCTCTCTCCTGCGTTTTCTGAAAAATTAGCATAGTCCTTCACTGTATCTCCCCACTGTTTGTCCTATCAGTCCCCTTCTTTCCTATACCGCAATCTAATACTTTATTATATTTCATCCATGCTACGTATGGAAAAAGCCTCTTTTCGTCCTCCCTGGCTTGAATCTTTTTCCCTTCCTCCTCCACCCTCCCCACAGGGCCCAGAGTCACTCTTTAAATGCATATGCTAATTCGGCCATGAATTTCCCTAACTGAAGTCATTCGAAAGCCTGCAGGATAAAATCCAAATATCCTACCTTGTTGTCATAAAAGCCTTTTATTATCTGGCCTTCTTTCCAGGCTTCATGCCTTAATAAGCAACAATTTTTCCACCATTCTAATATCTCTCAGCCTTTGCATTTGCTGTTCCCTCTAGTAGCTGAAATGAGTAGCTTAAACCAGAAACTTGAAAGAAAAAATAAAATTGTTCTCATCTAGTCACTAAAGCAGAGTTTCTTCTTCATCTTCTCCCCTCCAACCACTGCCCTCATTTCATGCAGACCCTGTAGCAAAAGCAAATTCCTACTTATTCCTATGGACTTAGTGAAATCTAAATCACCACCTCCAGGCAGCCTCCCATGGTCACTCCTGGCAGATTCAGTTGCTCCATGCTCCAATGCACTCTTTAAAAAACTATTCTAAGGCCTCTCATGGACTATTACAATTTATAAATAAGTGGTCTTTCTGTTGAGGTCAGGGACAGTGTTTTGCTCCATTTTGGAGTCTCAATGACTCCAGCACCTAGCACATTATATGGTCCAAAGACACCAAATGATGTTGTTAATTGGTAAAATTGATGACTGAATGAAGGCATAAACAAATGTCGTATAGTATGTGGTAAGGAAAACAGCCTGTGCTTTACAGTTCTTTGAGGCCTGGGTATCAATTTTTGGCTACATCACTTTCCAGGTTGCAGACCAGCAGACCAGTGACCACATACTCTCCAGAGATGTGTCATATTTGATCAACACAACATTTAAATCTTTTAAAAGCGACTTTAGTTGAGGTGTGTCCCTCACTCCAGTATTCAGCCCTGTCCATCCATTTCTGTCTTGCTTCTACCACACTCACGAATTTCTGTGACCATCTTGGCTCAGAAGGGCATGTGAGTCAGCCGCCAGCCTTTTCTGGCCTCTGATCTTTGGCTCCTGTTTCTCAGCTATTGCTCTCATTCCACTTGCTGCCCAAGACCTCCCCTCCACCTCCCACGAGCATCCTCAGGTATATAAATGTACACATTCCAGGGTGCTCAGCATCTCCCTTTGGCACTCACCTTGGGCCTCTCTGACTGAGTTTGAAATCTACTGCTTTTCTAGCTTGGTGCCTTCTCTTGGAACCCTTCCCAGTTAGGGTTCTCCTATCTCCCCAAGGCTTATAGGATGAACATTAGGGCACAAACACAAGTTTGACACATTCGAACTGTGTGACCTTGGAAGAGTCTCTATTTCTAAGCCTCAGTTTCCTTATCTGTATATAGGAAATCACACCTTCCTTGATTTGTTAGAAGAATTAAATTAAAAGAATAACTTAAAATGCATTATGTAGTTTTGGCAAACTAGTAGATCCTTATTAAATTCCATCTTCTTCAGGCTGGTTAAAGCAATGTAGCTCCAAAAAATAACCAAAGTATTATTTAATAAGAGCTTCTACTATGTTAGTCTTTTCAAATATGTTATTCAATGAATCCTTATAAAAGGACAACTACAGACTGTGAATTAGGTACTATTTCACAAAAAAGGTACCATTTTACATAAAAAGAAATTGAAGCTTAGAGAAGTTAAATTATTTGCCCATCATAATAACTGTCATACATCTGTAAGGAATGCTTTTGGCTACAAGCAATGAATTTATTATATTACAAGAAACTAGAAACCTGCTGACATCAGGGTTGGGTCGGTGACTCAGTCTGGGAATTTGCTAGGTTGAAATTCTGACATCTTTCTACCCACCCACCCCCACTTTGTCAGACAATAACTACAATTGTTTTATCCATTTACAGATCCAATATAGGAAGAAGTAGACTTGTGGCAAAAAGAAAATGACTTTCTCCTCATGTTGTTCTGTCTTTTATTTAGGAAAAAATCTTCCAACAAATGCCCCGGGGCCTTACCCTTGCAGTGTGGCGGACAGACCTGGGCCACACAGCCTCGCTGGGAGGGAAGCTGGGAAAGCTAGAATCTTGCTTTCTCAACCTCTCTGTGAAAAGGCGAGGGGAGGGAAGGAGGCTGAGAATGGGTGTTAGATGAGCCAGTGTCTCCACAGGCTGATTGGGAGAACCAGGATTCCAGTACAAGCCTGTTTGACTTCAAAGGCCACATCCCTTTCATTACTCTATCCTGTACTCGTAGTTACATGAATGTAATTTACAGGAATTTACTACATTCGTAAAAACTCCATACTAAGGTTTTTATTTCCATTCTAAATTCTTTCAAAGAAAGCCTGATTTCTCTCTCTAGTGACCCATGATAAAAATAGCATATATAAATAAACCATTTACCTTTATGGAATAGGGATAATTACTCTCTTGAAAATATGTTTTCTCTTTGATATCAATGATATGAGTGATGGTATAAAGCAGGAGTCATTAAACTTGCAACCAGACTTCAGATATATTTAAATTACAGGATGAAGGATTATATGCTTTTAGAAGATCCATTTTAGATTTTTTATCATAAATTCATGTAACCTAGGTAACATGTTTCTAGTATGCTTTTCAACCTAATATGTCTTCAACATTTTCAAATTTCAAGCCAGAGTCTCATCCCAAAGATTTATTGTGTTTATTTAAAGACTAAAGTTGACGTCGATTTATTTTAATAATCTACTGATATTTATCAAGATATGAATCTATAAAAGACTAGAATATGTCAATCAAAAAAATTTAAGGTAAGTACTTGCTTATTAAATTAATTTTACTATTGAAATGCAATTCAGATCCAAGTTTTACTTCAAAGTTAAAACAGACAGTTATTCGGTTTTTTAAGAAATAATTGTATTTGCTTTATTAGAGGGAAAAAGAAATGAATGTTTATCTAAAAATTAGCAAGAAGTTTAGTCATTTTAGGATATAAAAGAACAATGCCCTCTTTTCACGTAAAAAATCACCCTGATAAACTATACTATTTGTCAATGATGGAGTAGTTTGTCGAGTTTAATATTTCACATTTTGATGTATGAAATTACCTTCTTTCTGTTACCGGTACATAAGGAAGGGGTAGATTATAAATATTCTCCTCAGACTTGTCATCTAAAAACAAGACTTTTTAAAGAAACATTAAAGCAATATTATCCGTAGGGTTGCTAAGAAAACTCCCGCATTAAAGCAAATAAAGAAGCTTCAAGTATCTGACAGGAACAGGGCTTCCGCTGGAGATGGTTACAAAGTGCTAACCGATTGCTAAGCAGGGTCACTGACTGCCTGGCCAGCCGCACTGGTTCAAGGCTGCTTTCGTTACAGCTGCATTCAGCTCTTTGCAACAGAAAACCAAGAGTAGCTTCACCACATGAAAGTGAACTGTTCCAAACAACAAGAAACTGAGAAAAGGCAGTCAGGGCAGGGATGGCACCTAAGTGGTGTCATCAGAGGCCCAGCTCCACAAACTTTAATGTGCAGGCCTTCGTCCTCATGGCCACAAGGTAGCAGCCTTCACTGCCAGGTAAACAGTCTTATTCCAAGTGGGATGAAGAAGGAAGAGGGGAGAGAGGGATTGCAGATGAGGTCTGGCAGGTAGTCCCAGAAACACCACTGTGAAACACCACTGTTTATAGCATAATTTTAAAACCATTGATTCTAGTCTCCCACTTTTTAAGTGAAAAAACTAAAACGCTGTGAGATCAAACAGCTTTCTCTAAGTGGCCCAACTAGTTATATTTAGAACAAAGCAAAATTCGTTAAGTCCTGGGCGGATGTCATTTCTATCGTACCCACCACTTACTAGCTGTTGGCTGGGCTGCCTTTGGAATAACAATGATGATGGCACTGGGTCCTGCTCCATACCCTGAACGAGAAAGGTTAACAAAGGGTTGGGTCAAGGATCTCATAAGAACCTTGACAGTATGGATGCCAGACCAGCGGGGCATCCTTCTCTACCTACCACAGAGTTAGCTCTTGGGTCCTTGGCATCAAAAGGCCAGAACATGAAGAGATCCTGGTGAAGAGAGCAGTGGTTACAGCTCTGATGACTGTGGCGGTGAATGCGGCAGAGGCTAGATGGTGAAGGGAAGGGGGGTGGTGATTTCAAGTGGAGAAAAGAAAATCAAATTAATTCTGAAAATGTGACGGTGCTCGCTATCTTTTTATCAGCTTTATGCACCACATCAGAATATAAAGACAAAGGCAAAGGTCTTATTTGACATCCTATTACTGCACAAATAGAGAAGAGAGGTTATAACTATCAGTTAAATTACACAGATGGTCTAAAACTTTAACTGCTACCAGGAAGCTTACGTAGTTGTGGTTATACAGAGACAAGTACCAAATTCCTGGCATCAAAATCAGTGGGTCATGCAGCTCAGTCGGATGACTACGGACTGGGAGAGCAGCCATGCAGTTAGTCAGAACTCGGCTTGAGGAAGCTGACCCTCCCGTGTGCGAGGGCAGATGGCCTTGGCACACCTTCACGCTTGGCTACCATGGTGTGAATCTAGGACCGGAGGAGCAGGTGGCTACCAGAGGCCGTGCAAGTTCCTTCAGAAGTCACTGAGCTGCAGAGAAGGATGAATCGTCTCAACATAAGTCACTGAGCTGCAGAGAAGGATGAATCTTCTCAACATATCAGAATCTCCATGGTGCTTATTTTTAATAATTGTACTTTTAAAGCAAGTGGAAATGAGAAACTAACATTTTATTTCCTGGTGTCTATGAAAGACTCCATAGAATATTTAAGAGAGTAATAATTCACTTAAGTACTCACTGGACAAAAGTAATTTGAAAATAGAACATTAACTCCACATTTAAAGAAAAAGTCATTAAACCTGAGTAGTTCATTACCAGGAAATGCATTTGTTTATATTTTATAGCATATATAGGAGTTTCCCCAGTATAAAGCATTCAGCCAAATGTTTTCAAGATTAAAGTTCATTATGAATGTAAATTATACTAAACCAAAGACTCTCTCCTTCCTGGTTCACTTCTGTGCAGCCCTGAGATATCATCATAAGACCCAATAGATCAATACCTCCGTGAGACTTCCTGGAGGAAGGGTCCTAAGAGGCCCCATCAGTCTACAATGGTATATTCCTGTAAAGCAGTTAAAATGCCAGCGTTGCAAATTAAAACCTTTAATTTATTATGCACAGTTATTAAAATGCCATGATCAGATGCTATTCGGCATCACCCAAATAACTTTCCTTTCATACTATTATTTGCATTAGTGAAAGCCATTTAAAAATGAAATTTCATTTCAATTTATCTTTGTGTTTAAATTGCTGGTCTAGCCTAAGAAGAAGAAGAAAAAAGCCTAATCCCTTTACAAATGAAAATTGCCTTCTTTTGTTCTGAACTAATTTAATCTAAATTGTTAACTCAAAGGAGATACATTCAGAAGGGAGAACTCTCATCCCAAAGGCTACAGGGCTATGGGGTTTGTCTTACTCATGCATCCGGTGCCCTCATTCATGATTACGATGAAACTCTGGACTCACCACTCGGAGCTCACAGCCAGCAGCCAGCCCCCCTTTTTTCAATAAACTCTGCAGTAGCAAAACAATAGAACAATAAACTCAGCCCAGAGGAGTGCCCAAGATAAACACAGACTAACCCCGGAGCTAGGAGACAAACCTTTAGGAATGGGAAGGGAGCAGCTGTTCATTGTCATGGGAAAGTGCCTGGAGTAGAATTTCGGGAGGTAGGTGGAAGGGGACCTGGAAAGACACCCTGTTCAGTTCCCCCAGCTCGCAAAGGGAGAGGCAGCATTCCACAGGGAGCAGCCCCGAGCCCTAAGTGTGCAGCCTGGTTTCCCCACGTGCAACATCAGTGAGATCTGTTTATTTGTGTGCTTTAGACTTACCTCTGCAAAAATAAACACACGGTGGTTAAAGTTTTATGTTTGGAGCAAAATACTGCAAGTGCTCTTAGAGAAATCCACCCAAGATCTGTTTCTCAGGTGTGAAAACAAAGCCGCCACATCGTTGCCCCAGCTGACCTTTTCCACTCCCCATAGAAAGCAGCATTCTGTTTGGGATTCAGAAGCCGGACCCTGGCAGGCATTCTAAACAGTGTCGATCCGCCTCCTCCAGTCTGTTTCTTGTTACTCTTTTCTTTTTTTCTTTCTTTCTTTCTTTCTTTCTTTCTTTCTTTCTTTCTTTCTTTCTTTCTTTCTTTCTTTCCTTCTGTCTTTCTTTCTTTTTCTTTTGTTATTTTGTTCATTCAACTCCACATATAAATGAAATTATATGGCATTTGTCTTTCTATGACTGGTTTATTTCACTTAGCATTTCACTAAGCCCATGACATAATCAATTTGAAAACCCCATTTGACCAGGTTGTAGTAAAAGGTTTCCATCATAATTTGCTTTCTAATTTCAGTTGGATTGAAGGAGGATGATGAAAGTCATAGCTAAAATTTTCCCTGAGCCTAGACCTTAAATGAAGCGTCCCAGGCAAGTTTGTTCCTGCCTAAATGTTTCACAGCCCTGGCAAGAGCTCTGTCAGTATAACACTGTCCAACATGTTCATAGTTAGCGACCTTGGTAAACTCCATTCCCAGCAGCAATTACTGCAACTACTAAAAATAATGTACAGAGCCACACCACGTGCATGTGACAGTGAGCACTTGGAATGCCTCTGCTTCCTGCAGGCAACATAGCATATCATTGTGGCTGATCAGTTCAACAAAACTCCTGAGCACCTGACTAACTTTGCAGCAGCTTGGGTATGAAAGTATTAAATGAGGAGATATTTGATGTGCTTTTAGCTGCCCCAGGTTGGGGGGGTGGTATTTTTGTCGTTTGTTTGTTTGTTTCTTTTAAGGAAGCCTACACTCACCCATGAATTCAGTATAGTCAAGCCTGTCACGACAAGCTTATGGTAAGGGTGCCTTCAGCTGGAAACAAGGAGACTGCGCAGACCCGAGATGGGCCAGTGCATCCAGGGGAGCTGTTCATGTTCACCTGGTAACAGAAGAATAGTGAGGCTATAAATGCAATGTGATTTGTATTTATAAGCTGACCATAAGACCATTAAAGCATTGCCACTTGGACACATTCTTAAGCCCTCTTTTACCAATCTCCTCATCTGCGAAATATAGACAATGATACCTCATGAGATTGTTGCCAGGAGTAAAGAAACTAACACACAAAGTACTTAGCACAGTGTCTGGTTCACAGAGGGTGCTTTACAAACCTATCTCCCCATTCAAATCAAATAACTCTCCCTCCCCACCCCCCACCCCGCCCCCATGGGAGGCTGGAAATGACCCCTCCAAAAGGATCCATATCTTAATGCTTGGAGCCTCTAAACATAAACGATTTGCTAAAAGGAGTCTTTGAAAAGGGATTAAGTTAAGGATTTTGAGATGAGTTTTTCCCAGATTATCTGGCCTGGTCTTCGTCCCAAATGTCCTTGTAAGAGAGAGGCCAAGGGGGAAGGCACACACAGAACAGGCGGCAATAACCACCGAGGCGGGGACGAGCGTGCGCAGCCTACGCCAAGCAATGGCCGCAGCCACCAGCGGCAGGCAGAGGCGAGGAGGCGTCCTTGCCTGGAGCCTATGGGGGAAGGGCAGCCCTACCGACGCCTTATTTGGCTCGTTCAACTGATTCCTGATCTGGGCCTCAGGGACTGTGAGAGAATACATTTCTGTTGTTTTAAGCCACTATGCTTGTGGTCATTTGTTACAGAAGTGACAGGAAACTAACACTTCCCTAACTTCATGAACATCACACATTGGAGCCAGATAGTGGTCACTGCCCTCTTGAAGCCACCAGCAACTCCTTTCACCGTTTGCAAAGTCCACCTCCTGTCTCTGTCATAAAATGCCATGCACTTTTGACTGCAACCTCCAAGTAAGGAGTGTCTGTTTTCCCTTTAATTGCATATTTTTCATCTCAAAATAAAGAGAAAATCCTCAGTGTTTATGGTCTACTACACCGTATAAATCGAGTCAGGTAGTAAGCACTCGGTATGTGGCACTGCTGGATTCCGATGGAAAGCCCAGCCCATCTTTGTCCATAAGCCCCGCCTCATGGGGTGGTTGCAGCAGCGCCCCAGAGCCTCTGGCTGGGTGAGCAAGGGTCAGCTTGTCCTGCAGAAAAGAATGTGTTTTCTCCTCACTTGGTATTTCTATGGTCATCAAAAAAAATTTATTGAGATGATTTTAAGTAATATAGCCAATGGTTTTCAGTGGCACAAGGACTTTTCATTGCCTTTCCAATTAGTTTTCAATCCAATTTACATCAAGGGGAAAGTTAATAGTATTTATATTGATTATGACCTCCTATTATGGCAAAGGTTACTCGTTTTTAACCATGTATGATAACCATACAAAGTTCTCCCCTTAAACAAATGTATTTAAGTAAACCTAGTGAACCAGTTTGAACAAAAGTATTAAATAAATAATACTACAGATGATCATAATGAAGATAGTTCTCCAATGCTTAAATTTTGGAATATATCATACTAAAAAGATAGGAACCCCTCCGAAGTCCTTAAAAGACTGGACCCAAACCCAAAGTTTCCCAGGCTATAGTCAACTAACATTAAAACCTTAACTCCAGGCTTGTATAATCCCGAAATTGCTCTCAGTTAGTTCCAGTAAACTCTTCCTGAGAACCCCAAAGCGTGACTGAGGGCCTCTGTCCACCTGGGAAGTACCATGGCCTTCACATCATCGTGCTGAGTCAGGCCACAGCACAGCTGAACTGCATCGTCCACCCGCTCCCCGGGCCGTTTCCATACAGTCAAGATCGTCTTTGTCAGGGGCAAACATATACAATTCTTACATTAAGCAGTTGTCCTACATGATCTCGCTGCTCCTATCCTTCCAGAAGGAGAAAGGTAATTGAACTCTACATTAGCTATCAGAGTAAATCGTGTGACAGAAGGCACCTGTGTTCTCATGGCCACTTGAAAAGAAAATGCAGTTAGGTAATCTTAAACGATTGATGAGTTATGCAATTACAGTAATTTTTACATAGAAGATAAAACAAAAATACTGAGATAATTTTGGCTGAGTCATACTTCATTCTAGTTAGCGAAAAATAGTAGTAAAACATGCAGGGTTTATTTTCCCCCCATGGGTGGTGACAAAACTAAATGCCAGTGTCTTTAAAAGGGAGAGAAAGAAATTCCAGTCCTTGGGGTTCTTACATTATACTCAGACGAGCAGGGAAAATGTTGCTCCCTTACTTACCTAAAACAGGGTTAGGCTCCCTCCTGAGCCCCACGTACAGGGTGGCAGGGGAAAACATAAATAAATTTTAGTTTGATAGAGTAATGCTTGAAGCATCGGCTTAGGTCAGTCACATGGTCTTGTCTGGAGAAAGGATGTCCTTTACCCTTTACCTTCTCCCTTCCTTTCTCAAGTTGGCAATGGGCATATGACAGAGATAGGCATGCTCTTGGAGCAGCACGTGAAGGGGGTGGCAGAGATGTATTTGTGTTCCCTATGCAACTCTCCTTATCACCGAGCCTTCTAGAAGCTGCTATCTAATGGTTAAAGAATACCATCACTTACCTACCTCTTCATCAAATCAGGGGTCCACGGGCTTCTCTAATTGACTCTTGTTGGTGTTACAGGTGTCCTGAGGTCTGTTCCAGGCAGTTTGCACTGTAATTCTCAGTTATAAAACCACATTACTCTTCACAATGATCAGTTCCCAAACTCCGACAGTAGATTGTCTGTTTTCAAATCACTGCTTACTATCTGTGTCCTTGAGCAATCTATGTAATATCTCTGCGCCTGGACTTGCACATTTGTAACATGGGGAGACAGGTAGAAATAATAGTATCTACCTCTCAGAGTTGCTTTGAATGCTATGTAAGTGTTTATTACTATTGTTTTCATCGCTTTGCTAGAAAGGTGTCCAGACAGAGTCAGTTTACCTCCCCCTCCCATGGGAGCATGTGAGGACCTCCAGAGCCTACTCAGATTACAGAAGCCAAGGGAAGCTCAGAGATCTAAGCTCAGATCTTCTCAGATTATGCCATGAGGCATTCTCAGTTGTGACCAGCTGCAGGTTAGTAGGAGAGCAAATTGGGAGGCAGCCCTCTCCTATAAATCCAACATGAATCAAGGAAATCTGCCCACATCGTTCCCCTTGGTTCTCCAGTTACCATGCCCAGGCCAGAGCCAAAGAAAGGAAATGAGGCTCTGCTTCACCCCGCCCCCCTCCCCTCTCACCTCTTCCTCCTGCACAGTCATTCTGAAACTGCCATCCAGAGCTTTCCTTTCATCTCACCTTCCTGTCTTCCTTCCTTGCATCACACCTCCCTCTTCCAGTTTGATGGCTATGCCGCAAAGGTGGACAGAGTAGAAAACTAACAATTAGAGGTAAATTAAGAAGATTTTGAACAAATCATATGTATTATACTATTTCATAGCCTAAAAAACATTAAGAGCTATCTTCAAACACTCAGTGATGGAAGGAAAAAAGTAAAAACAACTCTATAGGGTTGGAGGCTGGAATTCAGAGAAGTAGCAGAAATTCAGGACATTTCAGCTCATGGAAGTGATTTTCTGAAGAGTAACTCCCAGACCCTCTTCCAATGATAGATTGGGGAAGGAGGATACATCTTCACTAGAAATCAGATGCTGGTTTCAGGTATTACAACGTAAGCTTTTCTGGGGAAATTGACCATAAGATGGATCTTTCCAATTATAATGAACAAAACAGGAAACGAAGCACCTTAATGAGAAACAACCTGTAGTCAGGGCTCCTTGCAGACATTTTCTACAGAAAGGCCAATCTCTGAGTATGTGATCAATAAGTTCTTTAAAAAAAAACAGTCTAAAAAGTAGAATCACTTGGCTCATCGCAGAGGCCCCTGTGATCTCTCAAGGCTGGCTGCACGCAGGGGTTCGTGATCTGTCTACTCAACACCGCCGCTGCCGCGAAGCGAGCCTGCTGTCCGACGCCGGAAAACCGCTCTGGGACTCCCCTGGGCTGCTCTCAGTAAAGTATAAAAATAGAGACTATTTCATAGAACACATAACTCTAGAAATACAGACATCTCTTAACAGCTGTAATCACCATGAGAACCGCCCTTCAAGGACCCACCGTGTCGCACAATAAGCAGATAGTATGGCTGATAGGTTCAGGTGTAAACGGTCTGTCTCTTCCAGTAACACTGCAACCACAAGGGCATTATCATATTTTCAGAGGCTGTATATGTGTGTCCATGCACATGTTCAAAAAGTTGTTAGATTTTCTGAAAAGTAATTTTGGCTCAGAGTCAGAAAGAAAACTTTGGGAACTCTAATTGTGTTGCCCATTTCTGTCTGCAAAATCATTCATTAGCGGCAATTCTATGAAAGTGGCAGGCCTAACTCATTAAAGCTACTGATGTTTTTTAAGTGAAAGTGGTTCATAACAGTTTAACAGAAGAAAAAAGCCCTGGAGGCATGCAGAAGTTTCTTCATTAAAAAAAAAAAAATTAACCCTGAATTTGTAGCACTGTGATTTAATAAGCAATGGTAATGCTGCCGAAAATATACAAGATCAGAAAAGTACCATATGGCTTGATTGTAATCAGCAATTAGGATAGAATTGGGAAGTAATGAAGTCATAGAGTTTTAGACCTGGAAGAGTTGTAACAGATCACTTCATCTAATCGCTCTAGTTTCATCCTCCCAATTACCCCCATCTCTTTCTCCCATACACATTTCCCACATACAGCAACTGAGTCCCAGAAAAATTAAATCCCTTTATTTAGGCTACACATTTAAATATTATAACTGAAAGTCAACACTCTCAGTTCAAAGCACAGAAAAAGACAAAAGAAATTCTAGTATAGACCACAATTAAGAACCAAAATTTGCATTATATAAGATGAAGAGGTTAATATCTTTATTACATAAAGAATTCCCTACTAATCATTACAAAAGTTAAACTGCCCAAAGGGGAAATAGAGAAAGGACATTAATTGGCTAGTTAAAAAAAATCCATGTGAATTCCTGATAAATGTTCAATCTTAACAGAAAGCAAAGGAATACAAATTGAGATGGTGCAATTCCATGTTAACCTGTCCATTGAAAAATATCTTTTAAAAGGTTAATATTCAGTATTCCTGAAGGTTAGGAAAGTGGGTCCTTTTATATGCTTGTAATATTCATGAAAACCTGTACAAACTTTCTGAACAGCAATTTGACAATATGTCAAAAGCCTTAAAAATGCGTGCCCTTTCACCTACTTACTTAATTTCTAATCAGCTATCATAAGAAATTAATGAAAGATATACACCAATAATTATGTAAAAGGATGTTTATTGCAATGGTACAGGAGTGAAAGTTGGAATCAATCTAAATGTCTAATAATAGGGATGACATAAGCACTGCTGTACATTTTACTCAGTTGACTGCTAACCAGGAACCAGGTTATATGGCAAAGTAAATTTAATGTCACAAGGATGTTTATAAAAATATTAGGTTATATAAAAAGATGCAGTGTATTTAAAAAGATAATCTATCAATAAAAAATACATATATGTGTGAAAAATCAATACCAAAATGTGAAGTAGTCACATTGAGGAGCTTTTTTCTTCATTGTTTTCCATAATTTTTAAGCTCTTTATCAATGAACATATGTATTACCTAAGACAGAATCTAAATGATTCAAATGACAACAAAGGACTTATTAAGATAAATCTTGTTCACAACTTGGAGGCAGAGTGTTATAATCTCTGGAAACCCTTCCAAGGATGTCATTCCACAGTTCGATACTTACCTTTCAAAAATAAAATAAAACAGAAATAAAAAAAGAAGAAAAATTTCCCCTTTGCGACAGCATGGATGGACCTGTAGAACATTAGGCTAAGTGAAATAAGCCAGTCGGAGAAATGTAATTACCATATGACTTCACTCATATGTGGAATCTAATGAACAAACTGAACTAACAAGCAAAATAGAGGCAGACTCACAGATAGAGAGCAGGCTCATAGCTCTGGGAGAGGGGTTTGAGGGGATATTGAGCACAAAAGGAAAACAAAGAGAAAGAACTCATGGACATGGACAACAGTGTGATGACTGCACGGGGTCATGGGTAAGGGGTGGGAGGAGAAGATGGTATAGGAAGGATAAATGGTAATGGAAAAATACAATAAGAAAAACTGAGCATTCGGAAAACCACACACTTGAATACTGCCTCAATAAGAATAAACCAAACGATCACACACAGGCACCCAGGCACACACACACATCCCCTAACAGGGAATTAGTTTAATACTGCATTTAACCTTTGGAGGTATTGGGAGGTACAGGTTAAGGAGAAGGACTCAGTGTCCCTTTAAGTCTCACACATCACTTTGTAACTTGGCTGAAACAGGGTGACTGGTTTAAATGACTTTAGCAATTGATTAGTTAGTAATCAGGACAGAGTTAGAAAATGTTTCTGCTTCAGAGGTGGTAATTATCATTCCTGAGACAGAATTTAACTTTTGGTAGGCAGCAGGCACACCGCTGTCACTATTATACTCTGTTCTGTGCTCCAAATGCATTTCCAGTTTCTGCCAGGAAAAAAAATAAAAAGAAAAAGAGACTCAGTGAGGATTTTCCCCGTAGAAGCCTCTTACTGGAGTTGCTTTTTTTCTTGTCTTTCACTGGCTCTCTGCACTCACAGGTGATATAATTGATTATTGATGAAAGCAAGGATAAATTTTGGAAAATTTGTATATAGCTCAGGAAAATATTAAGCATTTTTTAAACTCATGTCATGACTATGAAAAAAAAAATGGAGGGGATTTTGAAAACAATATTATATTGTTAAGAAAGATCCCCAAAGCGACATGGAAAAATTTGAAAAACTGCCTTTCCCCTTTCCAGTTTTGAACATTGTGCCTGTGATCAAATGCATACAAAACTGTCTAAAGTCATTGTTTACCTAGTACCTATTACTTTAGGATCTTTTTGGAAAAGCCCCTGTAATAAGTAGATTGCCATTCACATTTGGAGCGCAAGTAGCCAAATTGCCAACCATAAGTCCATTTTCCACTCTCAGTGTTGAATGGTGCCAAACATAAATAAATAAATAAATAAATAAATAAATAAATAAATAAATAAATAATTAAGCAAGTAAAATAACCACATAAAAATCCTAAAATTCTTACTAATGAAAGGAAGGATACAGCCACACATTCATGAATAAACAAACAAACAAGAAAACAGACCTTCAAGTCCAGGGTACTGTGGCGCTGCTATATTGCATGGGTGGTCCTTGACTGTGGCAAACCTCTGGAGTGAGGCCCCATTCTAATTACAGTGCCATACGTTTGTGTTCCACTGGCACTGACTGTCTTCTAATTAGAGCCCTTAGATACTGGGAGCCAGGCTTAAGAAGCATTCCCTTTAAGCAGTGCAAGCAATTTAAAATTCTGTGATCCAGAAGTTCCTTTACATATGTTTAAATACATCCTGTAAATGGCCCTTTCCCATTTCTTTCAGATGCTTGGGAGAGTGAAGGAAGTGTGCATGATGCAGAAGGGAGGTCTTGATGCTCAGAAATGAAAACCCAAGTTCCAGATCCAAGCTGCAGGCAACATAGCGGCGTCACCACGGGAGACAAACAGTGGTAGGAACAGGCTGATGTGCAGCCCAGTGACTCTGCCTTTCTGTAAAGTACTGCACGAAGAGTGTGATGATAAGATAAACAGGTTTGCTTGGAACCTGGCGCGGTATTAATGAGGGTTATTCTTGGAAATGCTGAGAGGTTGTTAAAAAGGATTTTTGGAAGTTAAATTATTATAGAAATGAAGACATCAGAGATATTTTATGGTAGTCAGCATAGTTTGCCAAGTATGTCCAGTTCTCCATCTATCTTCCAGGAACTTTAAGGTTTCCCCATGTGTGGAGCCATGTGACTATTTTTGGTCAGTGAGTTACATGATCAAATGATGCTTTTACTGGCCACTCAAGAAATCAGATATACATTATAAAAGTCAAAAAGATACAAAGGCCATAAAAGTCCTAGAACAGTTAGAACATTTGATCAATGTAAACAATCAAAAGACAGCAAAGCAGCCTTGAACTCATGCATTCTGAGGGAAATTCTGCTGGAGGAGGGGAAAGGTTAATCAAGAGCTACCAGTATAAAGCCAATAAATAGAAATGTCCTTAAGTTTGCTACAGTTCTTCAAGCAAAGTAAAAATAGTACATAGAATAATGACTTTTCATAAGCACTTAGATATAATTTTCTTACCTTTGACACACTGTTCTATGCATAAAATGCCCCATTTCATTATTCTGACTCTCCTGTCATTTTCCTTGTGAATTACCAACTGAAAGCTATAGGATCATGCTTGTTATTATACAGACAAAATAACCACATTGCCAACTGGTAAATTTTTCATCCTGAACCAACTCATTTCTCCAAAAAACATGATATTAGAAAACACATTAAGAATATGGAGGACATAAATTTCCACAAAATGTTTATTTCTGTTGTTCCTTGTTAATAACAAAAGGTTTCTGTAGATTTTGAGAGATAGAATTTATGCTACATAAATTTTGTACCCTCAGTAAAAAAAGTATATAAACTGGGACACTCCCATTTCATAAGTGAAGAAAGTAGCATCATGAACGCTACCGACATACATTTAGGGATCCATCTTTTAGTATTATTCAAAGTTTCTAAAATATTTGACATTCATTTGGTCATTCAATAAATATACAGTGAGCACCTACCATTCATCAGACATTGGTTAGATGAGCAAGACACTCCCCCGACCTCACCCTGGGCAAAGGCAACCATCAGTGAGTAATTAGAAAGCAGAATGCAAAGCCCTAAGCTTGAAGTAGAGGGTGTGACCTGTGGGGCACAAAAGGGCCGGGTAACTCCAGATAGGGACCAGGGGTGGCTTCCCCTCGCAATGTCTAAAATGAGACCAAACTAAATGGGGCTGAGGGAAGAAGCTTTCCAGGAAGAATGAAAAAGAGAACTACAAAAAAAAAAGACCTCATGCAAGAAAGAGCATGGGGTCGGGGGGACCTTCAGTTAGTAGCTTGGGGTCCTCAGAGCAAATGGAGAGTCACCAAAGGTGAAACCAAAGAAGTTAATTTGACAGGATTCAGATCTGAATTTTAGATCCTGTGGAGAGAGTTGTGTTTTTGGCTAAAGCCCAGTAAACCACTGAGGGGCTTTCAGCAGAGAAATTGCTGTGATTCTATCTGAGGTTCAGTAAGGTCACTCTATGGTCCAGAAAATGGACTGGACAGGGCAAGCCTGGAAACAGAGTGGCTGCTTGGGAAGCATTTTAACTACTCCTAGTGAGATAAGCATCTTCCAAACCAGGATAGTGGCATAAGGCAGAGAAAACTGGACAGTGCGAGAGAAAGAAAATAAAATCAAGAGAATGTCCATAGATCAGAGGATGGGGCATCTCCCCAGCGGACCTGGGCTCATTTGCCTGGCTTGGTTTCCTGGCTCCACCAATTAAGTTTCAGTGAGCTTGAGGACCCTTCCCAATCTCTCTTGCAATAATTTCCTCATGTAACAAATGAAGATGATAACAGTACTTGCCTTATAGGTTGATTTGAAGTGAGCAAGTCCATTAAGGCCTAATGCATAGTAAACTCTCAATAAATATTAGCTATTAGATTGCAAAGAAAATTAAGTAGGTTTAGGACTGAAAATATCCACTAACTTAGTGCCTTTGGGGAAAATAACTCTATTGTTGGAGGGTGAGACATGAAATCATACTGCAGTGATCTAAGGAGTAAAAGAGCTAAAGAAGGAGAAGTGCCAAATGTGGGTCGGTCTTGGAACAAGGAGGGATAAGAGGCAAATGGTTCCCAAGGAAAAATATGCGATCAAAAAGGACTTTTGTTTTTTAATTTTAAAGAAAGTGAGATCTGTGCATGATTAAGAACTGACAGGAAGTAGGCAATAGAGAGGCTAACCCTGAAAGTGCAAACAAGGCCGCGTGGGACAGCAAAAGCCCCACTGAGGAGAAGCTGGAAGCCAGGGCATAGCTGCAGGACAGAGAAGAACGGCTCCTTCAGATCGGAAAGAGTCCGTGCTGGTCCCTTCTCTAGAAAAGCTGTTTACACAGGGTGGGGCAAACGGAGGTATACAGTTGTTCGTATGGGAAATAATACAATAATTAATAACTAATAATATAGGAATAAAATCTGTCTTAAGCACTCATAACTGTAAACCTAGTTTTGCCCCACCCTGAATACTTTCAATCAACAGAACATTTTTGTTGTGTCACAGAACACATATGACTTAACTAAACAAATCACATAAATGTGAGCGAAGTGAATAAGCCAGCACTGTGGTTTCTTTTCAGCTCCATACTGCCAACCTGTAACCTAGTCTCCCGCATACCATCGACAGAGCCACAGTAAGCCACTGTTGAAAGAGTCCTTGTGAGGTCAGGAAGAGGAGGTGGCAATGATGGATTATTGAGCAACCAGGAGGATTCAGCAATTTGTCAAATGCCAGACCAAGAAATATACATACATCCAGAAATTAAACTCAGAAAGCAAGGATTTATAGTATCAGGAGAACAAAGGGCTTAGATACAGTGAAGGGCTAGGACAAGAACCAAAGTAGATCCTTGTACAAAAATATTTATCTGTATGAAATATTTATCAGTATGAAAAAATTCTATATTTTCTCAAAAAATATCCCAGCAGGCCCTGTCATGACTCTTTATGCTCTCCTTCTAGGACCAACATGCTATCAGAAAGACTATTAACTGAAACTCAGGCATGGTCACCTGCTAGCCTGTGGGCAGTGTAGCAATAATACAAATAGAAGAGCCAGTGGTGCGCAACAGATTTTCAAGGCCACAGTAGACCTGTGTCTAATCTCATCCTCTTATGCCGGACTTCTGACTCTTGTATAATGCAACATGTTAGAAACCTACTTGAATAAGCTTAGTTTATATTTTGCAGAAATTTTTCTAATAGATCACTCCCTAAAATATGAGGGAAATATGAAAAATGCCCTATAAAATGATAACATCACAAAAGCAATGATAGTGCTGGAATTTTAAAAGAAGGTAAAGAGATAGCTGATTAGCATCACAGAAACATTACAGACCATTTTCCCAATATATTAGGTACATGTAACTGTCAACAAATTTGAAATCCAGTTAACGATATGCCTGCTAAATTTGTAGGGATGAAGCATACTAATATCTGCAACTTCTTTTGAAATGCATAAAAAATAAGATTTTTTGATGGGTGAATAGAAGGAAGGATAACTGAGGTATGTGACAAAAGAATAATAGAAAATGTAGCAAAATGGTAATTATAGGATATAGGTAATAGATACATGATTGCTAACCTCACAAGTTTTTAATTTTACTGCATGTTTTAAAATTTTTATTCTAGAACATCATTAAAAAAAAAACACTTATGAGTAATGATTTCATTCATGTTCTTGGTTTTATCAGCCACCACCCTTTGAACGGTCTTGTTTCATCAACTATCCACTTTTGGTTTCTGTCTTATACCACTTTCTCCCTGCTGGCTCTTTCTTTCTTTCACCACTTAAAAAAATTTTTTTACTGTTGTTCAAGTACAGTGGTCCCCATTTTTCCCCATTACTCTCCCCTGCCCTACCCACCCCCCACCTCCCACATTCAATCCTGCCATACACCCCCCCACCGTTGTCTTTGTCCATGGGTCCTTTATACTTGTTCCTTGATGACCCTTCCCCTTCAGCACTTTTAAGAGAAAGAAATAGAGAGCCTTGGTATATGTGTGTGTGTTAGAAACAGAAACTAGTCCAATTAGCCCTGGAGAAGAAAGGCTTGTATTACTCACAGCAAGTAAAGAAACCAAACACAATCCTACTCAAACACAATGGAGAATTTCCTCACTAAACTCAAAAGTCCAGCTTCAGGGGTGGGGAATCTAGGAGCTTCAGGCATAACGGGATCTGAGGGCTCAGATCGTATCAGTATCCAACTTTTTCTGTCTTTCTGTGCTTCTTTAACTACGTTAGTGTCTTTTCAGCCACTGTAAGATTATTTGAGAAGCAGTTGTGTGAGGGATAGGATTGTAATATTATCTGACATGTTTACTTTTTAAAAGCTCTCAAATCCTGTAAAAATCCCACCCTTAACTTGTGTCTCCTTCTAGCTATCACAGTATTACTTGCAATACAGTCTGAAAGCTTCATCCATATGCTTTTGCCTTCTTTCTCACCTTAAAGCACTCCATCATTCTCTGCATTCGGGATTCCGCTGCCACAACCTCACCAGAACAGCTTTTACAAGAGTAAGCAATGCCTTCCGTACTGAGGACAGTGGGAGACATCCAGTTTTTAGCTCACTGGTCCTCTGGGTAGCACTTTCCCAGTAGCAGACCAGAGACAAGGATTTGGGTTCAAGGATTCAGTTTAAAAGAGGATCTCAAGAAGCACATATGAGGAAGGAAAAATAAGTGAGATGGGGAATAGAGGAATGCTAATAGAAAGGCATTAATAAAAAAAAGGCCCTCATCAGTTTTTATCTGGACTGTGACAGCAATCCCCTAACAGGTCACCTTGCCTGGTTTTGTCTAAGTCCATCCTTCAACATGCAGCCAGGGAAATCGACACAGATCTGACACCACCCCCCAACCAAAAAAAAAAAAAAAAAAAAGTCTTTTCATGTTTCCAGATCCCTAGCAGATACAATCCAGCCTACTTAGCACTCAGCACAAGACTTCTGTCCACTTAACCCTTATTTGCCTTTCTTGTCACTTCTTATCCTGGCCGCCACCTGTAGTTATGGGTTCCAGTACTCAAGTCAAGCCAGACTCTCATCCAACCATGCTCTTTCACACCATCTTGCCTTTGCCAAGGTTACATCCCTCTGCCTGGAGCGCTCTTCCCGCCTTCTGTGCCGGCAATGACTTTCACATTCTTCATGGCTGGATCAGACAGCCTCCCTCCATGTCCCATTGCACCTTGAACAAACCTTTACACTGGCATCATTTCATGCTATTATATCAACACAATCTGTTCCCTTTTTCATACCCCATACCAGACCCTGAGGACCTCAAAGGTAAATGTCATTTATTATTGGCTAGGCAATTAAATATTGAACTAAACTGTAAAAGCACTAATAGTATCATTATTGACACCTCTAAATTCAAGCATATAAAATTGATTACAACTTCTTTTTGGACATAAAACTATGAGAGCTATTTACTGAAGGATGAAGAAATCAGCAAGGAGGTCTGTTTTAGTCTGCATAATGGAATGCTGGAGCTAGCCAAGTGCCCATGGCCAAAGTGCTGGAGCTGGTGATGGGGAATGGCCAATAATCCCAGTCTGTGCTCCTTGGCACCCTCCTTGGTTAAACTGATAGGGTTTCCAAGAGCAGGAATTAGCTTCAAGCCCCCAGGCTGAAGATTTGCTTTCATAAATGGACACCAAGAATGGAAACTGCCTAACTAGACATAAAGTTCTACCACAATGGGTGATTCGATCTTACTGAAATTCTCAAAATAGTCTGTTAGTAGAAAACGTTTTATTCTGTATTCATTCAACTAATATTTTGGTATTTTTAGTTAATTTTTTAAAAAATAAAACATGTACACATTATAAATATTAAATGGTAAAAAATATAAAGGATCAGTGGTATCTAAGGCCTGACCCTGCAGTGGTAGAAATGTCCTGTGCTCACGCTCCCCAGTTCAGCTACCACTGTCCACATGTGGACATGAAGCCTTGAAATGTGACCAATACAGCCGAGAACTGGAATTTTTATTTTATTTTAATTAAGTTAAACTAAATAACTATAGTGACTAGTGCCCCACATTTTTAGACTCTACAGGACAGTGAAAACTCTCCCGATGTTTCTCCCCTCAGCCACCAAATTCCTCTGCTCAGAGGTACCCACTATTATCAGATTCTTGGACACGTTTTCAGTGATATTCTCTGCAGTTACAAACATAGATATGTATGTGTGTGCCCAGACAGTGGCATACAAGTTATACAAACCACTTTGCATCCTGGTTTTTCCCTTAACAAGATTTTTTTTAATATTTCCTTACCAGAATATAAGATTGCCTCATACATGAGCACTCCAGAATATTCGTTTCTTTGTGTGTGCCAAAACTATTCCTCTATTCATAGACGTTTTGCTTGCTTTAATATGTTGCTGTGAAGATCATGCATAATTAATGTTTCACAAGTCCCCAGGACCATCAGAAGGACCCTCGGGTCTCACAACGTAACTGTGCTCACAGCTGAGGTTTCTCACAGCTAAAGGATACGTAGCTGGGTCAGCAAGGGGGGCGCAAGTAGGGCCTAGAGAAATCCGTAGACCCCTGTGTTCTCCTTCTCCTGTGAGAGGACATCCAGAGTGTGTTCAATCCTCCAAGCAGCAAAAGCTCCAGTCATATGAGCAATGCTTCTGCCCAGAGAAACCCACGAGAGACTCACTGCCAAGGTGTTCATCGCGAACTGGATGCATAGACCCTCTCTGCCTGCCAACTGCCAAAATCCTAAATGTCCAGGAGGAAAGCAGTTGTTCAGCCCCCCAAGTGGGTAACGCAGCCTTATCACGTAGAAGTTTCCTATCGGCACAGGGAACTATTTACCAGCCAAGTTTTCAGATGCCGACAGAGGGCTAGCCTTGAAAGCAAGCCCTGCTAAAACAGCAGCCTCAGACCTGCTACGTGAACTCTTTTCTGCCCAATGAATATTTTTGCATATACTTGATTTTTCGCATGTCCAACTATGTCTGTAGGATAAATACCTAGAGATAGAAATGCTGCATCAAAGAGAATGCACGTTTCTAATATTAATTGCCATTGCTGAACTGCAGCAATTTACACCTGCACCTACAGGGCAGGAGACTGTTTCTCTAAATCTCCACAAACGCAGTTAAACAAATATTTTCAAACATCCACTATGCACAAGGCAATGTTCTAGGCACTGGGAATATAGTACTGGGAAGTTTCTTAAACAAGGCAGAGGTTTCTGCCTATATTCTATGGGAAGCAAAGCAGAAATCAACAAATAAATAAGTGAACAAAATAATTTCAAATAATGGTAAATCATATAGAAAGAGTAGAATTAGATCACCTAATATATGGAGGCAAAGGGGACTACTTTGGATTCAGTAGTCAAGGAAGTTTTCTCTGATGAAATGAATGTGAGATGAGATCTCAATTATAAAAAAGAGACAACTAACCCAAGACTGGAGACAGAGCTCTATCAGACAAGCTTGAAGAAATAGTCCATAGGCCCCAAGGCAGGACCACATAAAAGTCCTTATTGCCAGAACACAGTAATGGATCGAAGAGGGGAATAGCTCAAGTCGAAATCAGAGAGAACAGCAGGGGCTTTCTATGTCGATGTAAGACGTTTTGGTTTCATTCTGAATGCTACCGGGAGGCAATCTCACGCATACAGTCTTTCAACCCCCTCTAGCCACCAAAGAATGGACCTTGGGCCTAGAACCCTTCCTCACCAAAAACTGGAGTCCTCACAACCTCACAGCCTATGTTGGGCTTATCACCTTGCATGGGAATATACTTCCCTGTTTCAGACTCAATGTGTATTCCTTTGTTTCACTTAGGTGTGTCAGTGTGTCATCTGGCATCCGGTCAATCTTACTACTATTATCTGTCTCCTCTGGGGAGGGGACAGGGTCCTTCTGCTACAGCACAAGAAGGGTGCCTGCGGGCAGTTGCTCTGTGTCAGATGCCAGGAGGGACTTGCTGGCTAAGGAGGACCGGCACCCACCACTGCAGCTGACCTTGCTCTGCCTCTTCTCTGGGTGAGAAAGCGCTGTTCTTTCCAGTGCAGGGCTGTGTTGCTTTCCTCGGTGACTCTGATGCCCAGATGCATGCTCAGTCTTCTACGGGTGACAGGCAGCACATGCAACACGCTTGCAAGTACAACGTCAAACTTCTGCAAGATTTCAAGTGGGTGACCAAAGTGACCAGTTGGCCACCGTTTAGAGAATGGATTTCAGAAGAAAAAAGTTTTAGAAGCAGTTAAAAGTTGGAGTTATGGAGGCCTTGCAGGTGGGGGCGTGGGATGCTGGTGACTAAACTAGAGTAGCAGCAGCAGCCCAGCAAGAAGGGAAGCCCGCTGCAGGTGCCGAGTGTTCGGATGGTATAGGCTGGGGACTGAAAACAACCTACCATCTGTCCCTGTGATAAACGGTCCTGGGACCAGGCATATTCTCTTTTCCCTGTGTTAAATAGTAATTAGAACAAACATAAAATAACTCAGCTATTGCCTGATGAAATACCTGTTCCTTAAAAGATAAGACTGTGTAACCAAATAAGCAGATTTCTCATCTAGACGAAGAGGCTCAACACTGTACAGCCTTTGCACATCTACCTAGCCAAGCCTGTCTGGAGTTGTGCCGTAACTCTGGCTCATCTCAACGAGTCTCTTACCTTATAAGACTCCCCCTTAAAAATTAGTCTGCCCAGGTTCTAAAACCCTATAAATTTCTTCCTGATTTCCCCTGCTGAGACGCTAATACTCTTAAGGTGGGTTTCTCCTTTACTGCAGAAGGTCTGCCATACTTAGTCTTGCTTGATCAATACATTTTCCTTGGTGTCTTTTGTAGAACTGGAAGTCCAGAGTATATTGGAAGAAAGAAGCAAAGAGAATGTTAGGGAAATTTACTGTCCTACTTAAATTATTATAACTTTTCAGAATCTTTGTATGAGATCCTGGTAGAATGAGTCTTAGGTTAAAATTCAAAATGCTTGTCCTATGGCAAATCCATTGACTTAAACCTCTCAGTGCCTTGAGATCCTATTCTAATAAATAATGTAAAAATAAAAATATTAAACTCTGGAGCACCTTCTAAAATGTAAAATAATATTTGTAAAACATTGAGTAGCTACAGAGGAAAACTGAACTTCATAAAGTAAAGGAACTGTATTATTTTCTGATTGGAGTGGAAATTTTAACTAACAAGCAAATATATATCCTTTTGAAGTGCCAGATGAGATTTTCTGATTCCTCAGGAAGTGCCTTGACAAACAACCTAATTATGTTTTCCATGAATTTAGAATCTATTAAAATAGATGATAGAACTAACATTTGGGTGTTAATTTCCTTTAAATAGTAGGAAATAGAAAACAATCCTAGAACCAGCAGAACCTTAAAAATAAACATAATCTTAAATTACACAGAATAATAATATATAACAAGGAGTACACATATTGGATATTAACCATGCATGGCTTTATTTAGATTATTCAAATTCAATTTTCAAATACCACCTTTCTCAAAAGAACCCACTATGCTTCTTATCACAGATATATTAAAATTTTGCTGACTTTTAAATGCAGAGAAATTTTTGGTTCAGAAGAAAATAGTTACATTTCTCTCTGCTTTGGATTTGTTTTCATTGAGTATTATCTCATCATCTATTTGTGATTTCCTTATATATTGCATGAACAAGATGCTGCAACACCCGTTTAAATCTTTTCAGTGAAAACACAACAGATACTCAGGAAATGAGGGTCTATAAACAGTGTGTTGTGTATACCATCTTGCAAAATCTAATATAGTGCTGGGTCAACTCCTTGAGGTCACTGTATAGAAATGCTGGCAAATCCAGAAAATTACTTTTTGTATTTTCCCCCATGAACATTTTCACCACCTGTCTTCATGTTTGACCTCTCCAGTCACTGTAAGCAGTTCAAAAATGAAAGAAGGGAAAAAACCTGGCAAGCCCATATGCCAAACTAAATCATCCAGGAGACCAAACACCTTCAGAATCCAAGAAATGGTTATTTATAGACCTGTAATTAGTGATTAAAACCCCAGGGAGTATTGTTTTCCTTTTAACCTTAAACTCCTCTCATCTTCGATGTATTTTCATACTAAGTGGGATACCACACACCTCTGCCATTTACTGAGAAACAGCCTAGTAATTATTGTGGGAAGTGTGCTCTTCACAGCATGTCTAGTTTGCCTTGTGTTTTTAGTGGCAAATTATTCTTTGAAATAAGATCAGAGCCTAATTTTCTATGGTCAACCATCCAAAAATTCAACAATGTTTCACTATGTAGAAATTAGGAGGTACATTAAAAATTAAAGCAAGTTGGAATTACTAGTGATATTTCTGACATATTTAAGCTGAAATGGTGATATTTAAGAAATGAGTGTGCCACTAGTAAAAAGAGCCAAGCTTACTATGTTACCACAGATTTAATAACTGAGAAATAAGGTAGATAAAAAGTATGCTCCCCTATTATTAATTGTTCTAAATATTTAACTAGTCAACGATTATATATTTGCTTAATTAAAATTTGTTCAATATCAACAGGCACTTCACTTCTAGCATTGAAAAAGAGCTATCAGAAAAAAACAAACAAAAAACTGATTAGAGATCCTATGCAAAGAATTCCAAACAGTTTATGTAGTTACTCTGCCCTCAGGGCGGGGTGTGCATACAGTGCATACCGCATACCGTCCACTGCTGATATGTGCGCTGCACATGTGACTTCCTTCCCCAGAGCACTGGATGGAAAGGGAGAGCCAGAGAACAACTTGACGGTGGAAAAACCTGACAAATACCACCTCAGCCAGGTGACTGAGTCAATGTCAACTGTGATAATCCAAGGTGACAGTATGTACCCCTGATGTGATGTGATGAGCATGACACTACACCCTGGATATTATACACCCAAATCCGTAACCCCAGTCTAATCATAAGAAAAATGCCAAATTCCACTAAGGGGCATCCTACAAAATTCTTCAAAACTGTTAAGGTCATCAAAAACAATGAAAGTCTGAAAAACTATCACAACCATGAAGACTCTAAGGACACATGACAACTAAATGTAATGTGGAGTCCTGGAACAGAAAAAGGACATTAAATAAAAACTAAGAAAATCTAAACAAAGTGTGGACTTTAATTAATATTATATCAATATAGACTTATTAATTATAATGAATGTACCATACTAATATGTTAAAAATAGGGGGAAATTGTGGGGTTTACGGGTACTTTCTGAACTACTTTTTCAGTTTTTCTATAAATCTAAAACTATTATAAAAGATGAAGTGTATTAATAACAATAATAATAATCTATGTGAACACATGTAATGCCATATCTTGGTTCTAGTACCAAAGGTTCCTTGAAGAAATGGCTGATTCCTGGACTATGGCAAGAACTAAAACCTGCAATATCTTGTAACATCAAAAATTCAGAAAGTCCTCAAAAAAAAAAAAAAGCCATGACGATGAGTGCATGTCAAAAGTACATAGGAACCAACTAAAAAAGCTCTTAATAGCAAAGCCAGAAAAATCTAATCATTTAGCTTTTGCCACTAATACAAAGGGGAAGAAAACTAATATTGATTTCAGGCTGTTTATGAACCAGGTATGATGTTAAATGCTGACAATTCATGTCCCATGCATTTCATTTGAGGTACCATTCTGTGAGCTGAAACACACTGCGAGGTATGATTCTCTCACCTTCACAAATGAGGAAGCTGCAGATCAAGCAGTTTAGTCACCTTGGCCAAGGTCACATGGGTCTCATGAACAAAACCAAGTTCTGAATCCTGGCTCCTGAATCCATACCTTTTCACTATTCAGTGCTGCCACCAATTCAATTTCAATCTTCATTGGTTATGAAACTTAGTCTTAAATTATGTAAAGTTTTCTTATAAATACCCATGAAATCATTTTAAAAATTCAATTGGGAAGAGAAGCCTCATATTAAAATGTATTATCGTTATTCCTTTAATGATTGTGATGAACAAATTAAAAATAGCAAACAAAGAAAAAAGCTGCAAAGCTGAGGAAATCCTGAAGATATGCATCCCAATTAAGATACCCAGAGCTTAACTGTTCTTGGAACTTTAATTTGGATCCTAACAGTGGCATCTAATATTTGGTCTGCCCCTTAAAAAGCAGAATGTTCCTGCTTCTTTTCTGTTTACTTAGCTTCCAGCAGAACCAGTTTCGGGTACAAATTGATACAGAAACAGCTAATAGAACCTTGGTGTGACCTCAGCAGAGAAAAGAATGCAATGCAACTGGTAAGGCTGTTCCCATCAAGCTGCCACCATGAAAAGACCAAAAAGGATCTAGTTAAATAGAGCATCACCGGGAAATGGCTTGGTGCATGGGAAAAACACAACCCAGTATAACACATACATTGTCCACATGGTGTCCCATCATCTTTCACACAGCTCCACTCCTGCCTCCCTCCTTATCCCCACGAGTCACATGACATGGTTCTAGGTTACCTTACCACCCAAAGGCCTTAGTATTCAGACAGTGACCCAGTGGCTGGCCATCACTATCTTTAATCAATACTTTCCTACATAGCTTTTGTGGAAGTTATTTCTTCTTTGCGGATAAATAACTCACATTGGTTGTTTTGGACTATCGCAGTTTTATTTAGTATTTTTCTTCCTTCAGCCTCCTTATCTAGTGGTCCATTCCAACCACTTTCAAATTCTAACATGAACGTTGTCTTGGATATTGTGTAACCCAGAAAAGTTTAAGTCCTATACAATGATCAGTTCTATTAAGTATCCCACAGCATATTTTTCTGACTTTGAGATTTGATCATTTTAGACCCTCTTTTTCCTTCCAAATCACATTCTTTATCATTATTCAATTAATTATTTTTATGTATAGATTGTTTCCATTATTTCTTTGTAGACAACTCTATATAGTATATGAAACAACTTTTAAAATTTTCCTAGATCTGACTGTGTTGTTTTCTTATTTCCTTTCCATATACTAACCCTAACTCATTGAAGAATAGACAAAGGAGTTTAAAAATATCTGGCACCAATATAGGTAAAAATAGCATTTTTTGCATCAAGAAGGCATCTGAGTCCTTCAAAATTGGGCTTCCAGGCTCGGAGAAAAGTTTTATGAGGCCACAGGACCAAAAGGCTGGAAATGCAGTCAGCCAACTCCAGTTTCTGTCAAACAAAAAAACCTGCCATTTGGGATGATTTGTTGGAGGGGGTGGTAATTAACTAATAAAGATTATTAATCTGTTCATCTTTCTGTAAGTAAAATATAAAACAATTTTAAACAATTCATTTCTCTTCCTTAAAATAATGTATTGCTAACTATCAAATAAAATGTATAGTTTGCCTATCTTAAAAAATTAATATGGGTGACAGGATTTCAAGCAGAGTTTGAAAAATATTATTTCTAATATTTTCCCACAGTGACAGTCTAGGGACATTTTTTTCATATTAGATAACCAAGAAGCTAACCCTGTATAACATTCTGGCAATTTGCCTCTCTGGACAAGGGTGGGAAAAGCAAGCATTTAAACTCTGGGAAAAGCTATCACCAAGGAAACCCCCATGTTTACCCTTCTTTAGGAAAATTGTGTGAGTACAGGACTCTCTGTGTCTAGGCAGGTGACACACAGAAAGGGCTTTCAGAGGATGAGTGTCCAAAGGCCCTCCCCAGTGAATGCCTCGGGCAGTCAAGAACTTATTAGATTGCTCTGGTAATTAGATGTCTGTGCAATGAACTGCCCAAAGCCACATGCTACCATGACAAATGAAATCTCTGGGAATTTAGCCCCTGGATTTAATAGCTGATAGAGAGAAATGTCCAAACAGAGAGAGTGGGCTGAGGAAAGGGTAGAATCAGTTACAAAAAGAATGGGACAGAACTTCTTTCTCAAAAAAAATTAAATTTTAGCATCCAGTGTTTCTAATTAAATTTGGATTATTTAAAAGCCATTCCCTTTCTCTTTTTATTATGTTATATGCAGGGAGATAGAGTTCAATATTTTAGAAAGTTTGATATTGTCACTGTAGTTTAATATACAATCAATATTTGAAATGTATTTCATCTATATTTTAAAATGTTATGCATTCATTTTAAATATCCAAAGTTTTAATATAAGTATTTTAATTAGTTTAAGCTTAGTAGTATTTAATTCCTTTTCTTGTCACAATCTGTTTTAGAAAAGATTAAGTACCATACTAAAGAAAGGATTGGGTTACAGAAACCACTGAACAAACCACGCTTTTGATTCACTAGGTCAAACACGAGCCTGAGTCCCGGAATGAGAAAACCCAAGCAATGCACATGCGGGGTCTCACTATAATTAACATTCGATTTCATACAAATGAAGGTAGAAGACACAGCTAAACTGTACCACTGATATAATTGCACAATTGAAGCCACTTGAGAGAGATGCTATAAGCTCTTAGAGAACCAATTTAAATGGATTTTTAAAAGATTACGATTTGATCCTTTTTTATCAAGGAGTGTATTGTCTTGTAGAATTTAAAAAATCACATTTTATAGTCAGAGCAGTAATGGGGGCTCAGGGAATGATGGAGCCCAGGTGGTTAAGAGTCAGAGTAGGTGATTTATTGATGAAACGTATTTGAAATAAGCTCTGAAGGAGAAAGAGTATTGAATTTTGATAGATGACAATAGTGAGGAGTAGTGTCCAGAGAAAGGGACAGTGATTTAATAATAATAATAAGAAGAAGAAGAAGAAGAAAAAGAAGAAGAAGAAGAAGAGTGGGTTTTAGGCATATGAAATTGGCAATTTGTTTACCATGGTGGTTATCAAAATATGGTTCCTGGACAGCAGTGTCAGCATTACATGGAAACTTGTTAAAAATATAAATTCTTCTAAAGAATACAGGGTGGGGGCAAAAGGAGGTTAACAGTTGTGAGTATACAAAACTGTTTATACTTGTATTATTATTTATTAATTATGGTACTATTTTCTATGCAACTATAAACCTAATTTTGCCCCACTCTGTGTACTCAAATGATCAATAGGTACATAAAAAGGTGCACAGCATCACGAATCATCAGGGAAATGCAAATCAAAGCCAGGTGAGGTATACCCCATACCAGTTAGGATGACTATCAGCAGAAAGACAAGACATTAGTGATAGCAAGAATGTAGAGGAAAGGGAATTTTTTGTGCAGTGTTGGTGGGAATGTAAACTGGCACAGCCACTATGGAAAACTGTATAGAGATTCCTCAAAAAGTTAAAAATAGACTTACCATATGATCAAGCAATTCCACTTCTAGGTATTTACTCAAAGGAAATGAAATCACTATCTTGAAAAAACAATCTACACTCCATGTTTATTGCAGCATTATTTATAAGAGCCTAGACATGTAAACAACCGAAGTGTCCACTGACAGATGAGTAGATAAAGAAGATCTGGCATAGGATGCCTGGGCTTCGCTGCCGGCTGAGTCTACTGGGGGCAGGACCTGGTGCAGTGCCTCCATCCATCTCCCTGAGGGTGCTGATATGCTGAAGCTGGAACAAGGAGACAGAGAGACCTCTTCCTCTATTAGGTCCTGTGGCAGCTGATCTAAAAGGTTGTGTCACCAGAGACAACCATGTCAAACCTGGTTCCAAACAAAACGTTCTAGCTGAAGTTGTAAGTATAGCTACTGCGGCACCTCCAGAGAGGCTAACACTGATCTCTGCTGGTATCTCTCCAAGGTCTTAGAAGTCAGCAAGAGGGACGTGGTTTTAGAGAAGGATGGTAAATCTTGTGAAAAAGTGCTGAAGATTTTGGTCTCCACAACTCCAGAAGAGATCTTGGAGAAATTTAAAAAGCAAGTTGAAAAATAAATAAATAAAAGTAAGAAATGAAAAAATGTTTAAAAAAATAAAAAGAAAACGTGGTGTGTATATATATATATATATATATATATATATATATATATATGCAAGTGGATTATTGTTTAGCCCTAAATAAGAATAAAATCCTGTCCTGCACACAGACAGGCCCAACAGAGGGAGCCACAGACTATGGATCACTGATTGGTCCAGGTTGACCAGGGTCAGTCACAAGCAGCGTCTGACAAAGGCCTAAACCATAGTCTTTGTAGATATACCTATTATACAGAAACAAATACAAAGAAGCAGCCAAAGTAGGGAGACAAAGAAACAGGCCCCAAATGAAAGAAGAAGAGAATTCTCCAGAGGAAGAGCTAAATGAAATAGAGGCAAGCAATTTATCAAAGAGTAATGATTATAAGGATACTCAACAGCATGAAAAAAGACATAGAAACCATAAAAAAGGACCACTCAGAAGTAAAGAATGCAATATCTGAAATAAATAATATACTGGAATGAATAAACAGTAGGTTAGATGAAGCAGAAAATTGAATCAGTGATTTGGAAGACAAAGTAGAAAAAATATGCAGGTGGAGCAAACAGGGAAAAAGAATTTTTAAAATGAGGAGAGATTAAGAAACATTTTGGACAACATCCACATCATGGAAATACCAGAAAGAGGAGATCAAGCAAGGGGTCGAGAACCTATTTGAAGAAATAATGACTGAAAACTTCCTTAATCTGGTGAAGGAAAAAGTCACACAAGTCTGGAATGCTCAGAGAGTCCCAAACAAGTTGGAACCAAAGAGGCCTACACCAAGACACATAATAATTAAAATGACAAGGCTTAAAGACAAGGAGAGAATCCTAAAAGCTGCAAGAGAAAAGCAGGTAGTTAAGGGTACACCAATTAGATTAACATCTGATTATTCAACAGAAACATTTCAGGTCAGAAGGGAGTGACATGCAATACTTAAGGTGATGAAAAACAAGAAACATGATTATTTAAAAACAAAGGAAAAATAAGGAGCTTTCCAGAAAAGGAAAAGCTAAGGGAGTTTGTTAACACCAAACAAACACTGCAACAAATGTTAAAGGGCTTGCTTTAAGAAGAAGAAGAGAAAGAGAAAGAAAAAATTAACAAAGGAAAATAGTCTAACAATAAAATGACACTACATACATATCTATCAATAATCATTTTAAATGTAAATGGTTTAAATGCTCCAGTCAAAAGACAGAGGGTAGCTGAATGAATAAGAAACAAGACCCATATATATGCTACCCCCAAGAAACCCATCGCATATTGAAAGATACACGCAGACTAAAAGTAAATGATTGGAAAAAGATATTTCATGCAAATGGAAAGGAAAAAAAAAAGCTGGGGTAGTAGTACTTATATCTAACAAACTAGACATTAAAACTAAGGCTATAGTAAGAGACAAAGAAAGACATGACATAATGATAAAGGGAACAATTCAACAAGAGGATTTAACCCTAGTAAACATTTACACACCCAACATAGGAACACCTGAATATGTAAAGCAAATCTTGATGGACATAAAAAGGAGTGATCAACAGAAATATAGTCATAGTTGGGGATTTTAACACCCCATTGACTTCAATGGATAGATCTTCCAAGAAGAAAATACCATGGGGACAATGACCTTAAATGACACATTTGATAACATGGATTTAATTGATATCTTCAGAGCATTTCATCCCAAAGCAGCAGAATATACATACTTTTCAAGTTCACATGGAAGATTTTTAGGATAGACCACATGTTAGAATATAAAACAAGCCTCAATAAATTTAAGAAGATTGAAATCATATCGGGCGTCTTCTCTGAACACAATGCTATGAAACTAGAAATCAGTCATAAGAAGGACACTGAAAATCATGCAAAGACATGGAAGCTAAATAACGTGTTATTAAACAATGACTGGGTCAACAACAAGATCAAAGAAGAAATCAAAAGGTACCTTGAAACAAATGAAAATGAGGACACAACATACCAAAAATCTGTGGGACACTGATGGATCATTCCTAAGGGAGAAATTCATAACATTGCAGGCCTATTAAAAAAAAAAAAAAGCTCAAATAAACTATCAAACTTTACACTTGAAGAAACTTGAAAAAAACAAAACAAAACAAAGCTCAAAGTGAGAGGGAAGAAAATAAGAAAGATACGAGCAGAAATAAAGTAGAATCTAAAAAAAAATACAAAAATGAAATCAAGAGATGTTTCTTTGGAAAGATAAACAAGATTGATAAATCTTTAACCAGACTCATCAAGAAAAAAAGAGAGAGGACCCAAATAAATAAAATCTTAAGCGAAAAAGGAGAAATAAAAACTGACACCAAAGAAATACAAAGGATTGTAAGAAAATATTATGAATAACGATATGCCAACAAACAGAACAACCTAGGTAAAATGGATAAATTCCTAGAAACATACAATCTTCCAAAAATAATTCAGGAAGAATCATAGGATCTGAACAGACAAACTACATCTAATATAATTGAATCAGTAGTAAAAAACACTCCCAACAAACAAAAGCTCTGGACTGGATGGCTTCACAGGTGAATTTTACCAAACATTCCAAGAACTAACACCTCACCTTCTCAAACTATTTCATAAAATTCAAGAGGGAGGAAGGTCTCCAAACTCATTTTATGAGACCAGCATTATCCTAATTCCAAAACCAAATAAAGACACTACAAAGAAGGAAAATTATAGGCCAATATCCCTGATGAACATAGACACTAAAATACTCAACAAAATGTTATCAAACTGAATAGAGCAATGCATCAAAAAGATCATACACTATGATCAAGGAGAATTTATTCTGGGAATACAAGGTTGGTACAACATTCACAAATCAATAAATGTGATTCACCACATAAACAAAATGATGGATAAAAACCACATGATCATATCAATAGATGTAGAAAAAGCATTTAATAAAATGCAGCACCCGTTTATGATAAAAGTTCTCAGCAAAGTGAGAATAGAGGGAACATACCTACACATAATAAAGGCCATATATAACAAACCCACTGCCAACATCATACTCAATAGGCAAAAGCTACAGGTGTTCCCCTTAAGATCAGGAACAAGACAACGATATCTGTTTTCACCTCACTTATTTAACATAGTACTGGAAGCCTTAGCCACAGCAATCAGATAAGAAGAAGAAATAAAAGGCATTCAGATTGGAAAGGAAGAAGAAAAACTGTCTTTATTTGGAGATGGCAAGATACTGTACATAGAGAACTCTAAAGACTCCACCAAGAAACTACTAGACCTGATAAATGAATTCGGCAAAGTAGCAGGATGTAAAATTAACATCCAGAAATCAGTTGCATTTTTATATGCTAATAATGAACTGACAGAAGGGGAAATTAAAAAAATAATCATATTCACAATTGCTACAAAAAGAATAAAATAGCTAGAAATAAACCTAACCAAGGATGTAAACAACCTGTACATGAAAAATTATTAGCCAATGAAGAAATAAATTAAAGAAGATATAAATAAGTGGAAGCACATACTGTGCTCATGGATAGGAAGAATTAATATCATTAAAATGTCCATACTACTGAAAGCAATCTATAGATTCAATGCAATTCCTATCAAGATTCTAATGATGCACTTCACAGAGCTAAAATCAATATTTCAAAAATATATATGGAACCACAAGAGGTTCTGCATAGCAACAGAGATCCTGAGAAAGAACAAAGCTGGAGGAATCACACTACCTAATATCAAACTATAAGGCCATAGTAATCAAAGCAGCATGATATTGGCATAAAACAGGCATTTAGATCAATGGAACAGAATAAAGAGCCCAGAAATAAACCCACACTTTTATAGTCAATTAATATTCAACAGAGGTAGCATGCACTTACAATGAGCTAAAGATGGTTTATTCAATAAATGGTGTTGGGAAAATTGGACAGATACAAGCAAAAATAATGAAACTAGACCCCCTTCTTATACCACATACAACAATGAATTCAAAATGGATCAAAGACTTAAATGTTAGACCTGAAACTGTAAAAATCCTAGAAGAAAACATAGGCAGCAAAATCTCAGGCATTGTTCATAGAATATTTTATCAGATATATCTCTCCAGGCAAGGGAAATAAAACAAAAAAAATAAGTAAATGGGAGTACATCAAACTAAAAAGTTTTTGCACAGCAAAGGAAATCATTAACAAAATAAAAAGACAATCTACAGAATGGGAGAACTTATTCACTGATACACCTGACAATGGGTAAATATCCAAAATTTATAAAGAACTTACAAAACTCAATACCAAAAAACAACCCAATTAAAAGATAGGGAAAGGACCTAAACAGAACCTTCTCCAAAGAGGACATACAGATGGCCTATAGACATATGAAAAGACGTTCAATGTCACTAATCATCAGAGAAATGCAAATTAAAACCACAGTGAGCTATCATCTCACACCTGCAGAATGGCTATCACCAATAAATCAATAAACAAGTGCTGGCGAGGATGTGGAGAAAGAGGAATGCTTTTGCACTGTTGGTGGGAATGCAGACTGATATAGTCACTGTAGAAAGCAGTATGGAGATACCTCAAAAAATTAAAAATGGGTCCACCTTTCGGCTATCCTACTTCTGGGAACATATCTGAAGGAACCTGAAAAACTAATTCGAAAGAACATAAGCACCCCTAGCTCATGGCAGCGCTATTAACAATTGCCAAGATATGGAAGCAACCCAAGTGTCCATCAGTAGATGAGTGGATAAAACAACTATGGGACATTTACACAATGGAATACTGTTTGGCCATAGAAAAAAAGAAAATCTTATCCTTTGTGACCTTATGGATGGACCTGGAGAACACTATGCTGAGTAAAATAAGCCAGTCAGAGAAAGACAAATACCATATGATTTCACTCGAATGTGGAAACTAATGAACAAACTGAACTAACAAGGAAAATGAGGACAGACTCATAGATGGAGATTAGGATGACAGTTAAGGGCAGTTATAGGGTGGAGGGACTGAGCAAAAAGGAAAAAGGACTCATGGACATGGACAACAGTGTGGTGATTGCTGGGAGGAGGGGAGTATAAGAGGGCTAAATGGTAATGAAAAAGAAATACAATATAGATTAAATTTTAAAAAAAGAATAAAACCCTGCAATTCAGAACAACATAGATGGACTTTGAAGACACTATTCTCAGCAAAATAAGCCAAACAGAAAAGACAAATATTGGATGATATCACTTGTATGTGGAATCTAAAAAAAAAAGATCTCATAGACACAAAGAACAGATTGGTGGTTGCCTGGTGCCAGGGGTATGAGCTCATTTACTCTCCTCCTATAATGGTTTCTTTTTATACTTTCTTATTTTAACTCTATTTCATAAACATATTATTTTTATGGGGACACTCAAATTCTTCTCTGAGGTAGCTGGTCTGCAACCTGCACATAAATGTTGTAAATATTTCCAACTCTGGGAAACAACAGATGGAAACCTGATTATTTTATAGCAAACTGTATTTAGTTAAGGGATATTAGCACTCAGAGACTAAAGTATGTTACTTATTTTAAAAATAATTTAATGTGTATATTATAAAAATATGCAGGGATAAATATGGACTTAAGACAAAAAAAATGATACTCTGAAATTCAGTGCCTAATTTTAGCAATTTACCCAAGTTTTCTGGAATGAAAATCAGTAAGTTTTCAGGGGTGGCAAATCACCCCTAGCTAACAAGTTGATAACAAGAATTTACTGACTATGTTGAGAATTTGTTATGCTGAGAGTGGAGGGCAACATGGACCGTGGTTAGGAGTTTAGGCTTTGAGTGTGAAGGGGCTCCCATTGATTTCGCCTGGGACAATTTGAGTATTGATATACATAATAAGAGTTATGGATCATAACTCATTAAATAGGACTCCATGAATTCAAAAATATATAAACAAATGAATAAATGGAAAGTTTGGTATATAAAACAGGATATTTCAGAGTCTCAAATTACCTTTGCAAGAATTACTTATTAATTGCAAGAGGAAATGAATAATTTTAGAGTAGAGAAGCTTGACAGGTACCTATCAATGGGTAATTGGTTAAATAAATTGTAATACAGCCATACAATACAACACTGTACAACTATTTAAAAGGTGTGATTCACTTATTTGTTCTGATTATAAATTTATGTATCAGGCCATTTGTCTGCTTTGCTTACTGCTCTATCCCTGGTGCCTGAAAAGAGTGTGGCATGTAGCAGTTTTTCAATAAACATTTATTGACTATATAAAAGATTGAATATTACTTTTAAAAAACAGGTTGCAAAATAGTATGAATAGTCCAATTTAATCTAAGTTTTACCTGGATGTCCCAAGTCCTCCAGTCTTTATTCTTTTTCTTTAAATATTCAAACCTAAAAACTCTAACCCGAATCATTCAACATTTTCTGGGGCTGGGGGAAAAAAAAAACATTTCTAAGGGAGAAAAAATTTACGTTCCTTTAGAGTTTGTCTGCTACCTCTAATTCTAATTTTCTGCTCAGTCCCTTCTTAGCTCTCACCCAAGCACATCTCTGTCCTCTTTCCCCCATCGTCCAACCACAAGCACGGTCAGTTCCCCTTCTTCATTCCATCACCACTTACAAAAGGCTGTTTTGTGCAGTACATTTTAATTGAATACTTGTGAACAACAAAGGGCCATTTCAGCCTAGTAGATGTAACAATCTGAAAATGAATAATGGGCATCACTCACAATTCCTAAACTCACAGGGCATTCTTTGGCAAGGCAGCTTCTTTCCCAGCAACCCGTGAGCTCCTCTCACCAGCTCTTTACGGCCTGGGCCTTCTCTCACATCTCCTGGTTTCACATCCAAGGCTTTCTTCATTACATATTCCATACTCGCTCCCACACAGCTCTAGAATGGTGAAAATAACTTAATATACTATGCACAGAAATTTTTACCTCTTCTTGGTCTCAAGCTCCTCCATCCAGCTGAGCCCTAAGTCTTTTCTTCTCATGGCCACTAAACCAACCCATTACTGTTTTTCCCAACTAACATGCAGGTATTTCCCTAAACAATGTCTGTCCTTGCAGATCAATATGCTCAAAGGGTAGGCTATTTTGGAACTACTAAATGTTTTAGCTTAATTATGCATAGATATAATCAGAAAGAACATACATGACAACATCAACAGTAGTTATATCAGGCAGATAGGGGACCAGGGTTGAAATCATAAATACCTGCAGGACTAAGCTAGCAACAAAACCAAGTGAATCAAGCTGATATAAAATATATTTCTTCTAAAAAAGCAACAAAGTCTACAGAAGCATTAGTTTGCCAAATATGTGCCCCTTAAAGAAGTAACAAATATTAGTTTAATGGATTTAGGTTACCTCAATGCACATAGATTTTTCCTAAACTTAATACATAGATAGGTACTTGCTAAAATTTTCATAAAAATAGTCCATGAAATCCCTAATTGGAACCCAGAACAGCCAGATGCGGAGTTTTGTTTTTGTTTTTGTTTTTTTTAAGACACACATCTGAAATTCAGGTATATATGTAAACTCTTCTTGACCTTTAAATAATAACTAATTTAAAAGAAAATACTAAAATGACAAATTAAAAATGAAAAAATGATTTTAATACACATTGTTCCAAAGAAGAAACACAAATGGCAATGAACATATGAAAAGATATCATCAACCCTCAGGGAAAATCTAACTGAAACAATATCCAATGAGATACCACTTTACACCAGTCAGGATAGCTAAAATAAAAAAGATAGACAATCACAAGTGTTAGAGAGGGTGTGGAGAAACTGGACCCTCAAATATTGCTGTGGAAAACTGTCTGGCAGTTTCGAAAATGGTTAAACATAGAGTTACCATCTGGTCAAATAATTCTACTCCTAGGCATGTGCCCAAGAGAAATGAAAACAAACATCAACATAAAATCTCATGCACAAATGTTTACGATAGCCAAAATGTAGAAACTTCCCAAATGTCCATCAACTGATAAATGAATATTATTTGGTAATAAAAAGGAATGAAGTACTAACACATGATAACACGTGGAGGAAACTTGAAAACATTACATTACGTGAACGATGTCTCAAAAGGCCACATATTGCATAAGTCCACCTGTATGAAACGTTCAGTATAGGTAAATCTCTAGAGACAGAAAGTAGACTAGTTGTTGCCATGGGTTGGGAGAATTGGGGGAAATGGAAAGTGACCACTAATGGGTACACAGTTTCTCTCTGAAGTAATGAAAATGTCCTAAAATCGATTGTGTTCATGGATGCATAACTCTTTGAATGTACTAAAAGTCACTGAATTGTACATATAAAAGGGAAAATTATACAATGTGTGAATTATATCTCAATAGAACTCTTAAAGGAAATAGCAAGTGAGCTAGACATAACACATCTGTGGGCCTGACGTTTCCTGTAGACCCTCCATTTGGGATCTTTACATTTTCTTATTTATTGAATGTTTTATAGTGAACATTGCACTAGTGAGCTCTCACTTTTATAACAAAATAAAGAACAGAAGTTTATCGAATGTTATTCTAGAGGCTGGGAAGTTCAGATGAAGGTGGTGACAAAGTAGGTTTCATTCTCAAGCCTCTTCTCTTGGCTTGTAAGTGGCCACCCATCTCTGTGCTCATACACCCTCTTCCTCTTGCAGGTAAGGGGAGAGATCTTTCCATTGTTGCTTCTTATAAAGGCACTAATCCCATTATGAGGGCCCCACCCTGATGACCTCATCTAGCTCAATTAACTCCAATGGTCCCATTTCTAATACCATATTTTTGAGGGTTAGACCTTCAACATTTTAGTTTTGGAAGGACATAACTTTCAGTCCATAACAAGCATGAATTACTTTATAATTTTAAAACTACTTCAGAAAAATTATAAGCATAGTAAAATTTCCTATAGTCTGGTTTTATCCTAAAGACTGCAATATAAGCTCCATAGGATGGGTATTTATTCACTCGTCCGACAGTCTTGGTACTCAAAGTATTTGAAGGAGAGAGGGAAACATAGAGAGAGGGAAAGAGAGCTGACAAACAGGAACCTAGGACAGAACCTGTAGGTGGGGGGTTAGAAACAAAGCTATAGAACATGCAGGGCTGCAGAGGCAAGGAGTCAGGTACTCTGGGTCTTCCATCCCTAACCGGTGTTAAAGAGACAGTGAGCTGAGGTGTGAGTAATCACCACAGGTAACCCTGGGCTCTGCCTCAGCAATTATAAATGGCACAGACATAGCAAGGCCACAGGTACTCAACAGCATGTTGACTGAGGGGTCACTGAGCAGAGAGCCAGAAGAAGCCTGTGGGGAACGAGATGAGACCATGTCCTGGGCCCTCTCTGGTGGCCCCTGGGAGCTCATGGACGTGGCAGGAAGAAGAAAAGTCAAGGGAGGGAGGTGTCACTGAAGGTAGCCATGGGATTTTGGTGTTTGACGAGGTAGTGCCAGGTATTTGTGTGCTTTCCCTGTCAAGACATGAATGTCAGTGTGGCCAGGAGAGGAGTATTTGCATGGCTCTTTTGATGAATTCTACTGGCCTGTGGCACAGCTCAGAGTTATACGGCCTCTCCTTCCCTGACACTACCCCTTGAATTAACCATCAAAGGTAGAGCTCACATCTTTTCCTTAACTACAGTGTCTAAAGTAATATATGCTGAATGACCCTGCCATCAAATCACATGAGCAAAGAACTCAGTGTTTAGGAGATATCTCTGAGGAGAAGCAAAGAAATCAGTGCCACTTTAAAGTGCCATTTCAAAGAGGCACTTTAAAGGAAGCAATGCCTTGTATCCATATAGTTCTTCATGCATTACAAAGCACATTCACATTCATACGTTTACCTGGACTGATCTCTGTGAATCTTACAGGTGATATCATCTGGAAGCTGAAGCTCAGAGAAGGCAGATGGTGACAAACAATGTTTAAGACTGAACTGAGTGTTTACACTGCAGGTACTGCTCTTGAGGTTTAGGTGTGTGAACACACTTAGTGCTCACAACAGCACTGGCGGAAAGGTAAAGTGGTTACCCAGTGAGGAAATGCTTAGCCAGGACCTCTCAAGCACACAAAAGAGGCAGTAGGAAAGCAAGGATGCGAACTCGCCAGGCCTGCTCTGCTGGCTCGGAGCACAGGTACTTGTCTTCGCCCAGTCTGCCTCCCTATGTGCGGGGCAGAGGCAGAATTGTAACATCAGTCAGTCCCAGAATCCTTCTACCAACCATTGGTCCAGATCATTACTGTAGTCAGTGATCGTACTGAAGTGGTAGGAGTATTTGATCTTGTCATTCTGAGCTTTTCTGTCTTAAAACTAAGAGACCATGCATACACACACTTTACTTGCATGAACCAATGACAGAGTTTTCTTTCTTTTCTTTCTTTTTTTTTTTTTTTGATAACTGAAATAAAAGGCATACTAATTACGCTTTGGAGAAAAAGGTATTGCATACTTCCCCAACGACCCTTAAAGTAGGCTTCCCACAGGAGCTCAAGAAGGTGGCACTGGAGCAGAGCATCTGTGTGGGTGTCCAGTGACCACAGGGTGGGGTGCCTGAGAAAGTGAATTCATCAGGACATACTCATTTGTTTTTATCAGTCTGTATATAACTCTTGTAGTTATTTTAAAAGTGTCCTTTTTAAGGATTTTCCTCAAGGAGCTTGCCTTGTCAAGGGGACAGATATGAAATAATTTGAAAACGTCACCAACACAGGTGTATACAACCATAGACAAGGGGTGCTCATCCTGGGAATGAGGATCTATGGCCGAGTACAGTTAACTGGATACGAGCTCTGCAGTTGTGTGTGCTGTCCTGTAAGGACCTTTTCTTATATGTATGTGTCTGTATGTGCATGTGCGTGCAGGGCAGGGAGATATTTGAGGTCTCTCTGGAAAAAATCCAGCCATCATTAATATAACAAGAACAGTTTGCACGACATCTATGTAGCCTGGTAGCCAAGGAGAGTGGACTGGAATGTGCATGCATGAACAAGGACAACTTCACTATACTAGTCAGTGGGGGTCGGTAGATGCCACTGAGTGAGCATGTGCACTGTGTGGCAGTCACATTCAAAATAACTAAGCGAGTATAGTAATGAATCTGCATCAAACTGTGCATTAAGCTTGAACATTCCTTTGCAGAAACTATTCTGATGGTTCAGAAGGCTTTTAGGGATGATGCAATGAGTGCAGTGCAAATAAAAATGTGGCACAAATACTTCAAAGGGGGTCGAGGATCTGTTGAAAGTGATCCACGTTCTCTGGAAGGCCTGCAACAAGTAGAACAACTGAGAATGTTGAAGGTGTACAGGCTGCAATCAACAAAGATCACCAACTGACAGTGCAAGAACTGGGAGCTGATCTGGGGATTCCAAAAACTACTGTGTCCGAGGCTTTGAGGCAGGATCTTGGCATGAAATGTATCATGGCAAAAATTCAATGCATGGCTTCACTACCAGAACAGAAGGAACATCGTGCTGCAGTTGGGAGAACTGTGTGCGGTCCCAAGGTGCCTACTTTGAAGGGGACTGAGGCATCATTGTCCTATGTACAATGTTTCTTGTATCTTGTATCTGCAATAGATGTCTCTATTTTTCATATTACATGGCTGGGTACTTTCTGGACAGGCCTTGTTATATGTGATTGGGATTTTACTTTTAGTCTCTATCAATTAAGAATATGCATAGAGCTGTAGATGGGTTTGAGGACACATTGAAATAAGAATGCTGCTCCCATGGGTCTAGTGCCTGAATACTTTAAATGAAAAAAGTCGAATGTGTCAGGAAAGAAGGGTGATTATGGGACTTAAGAGAGACCAAGAAGAACTAGTAAATTGTGGATGAAAGAGAAGCAGAGGGAATCCTGGAACTGAGGTTCAGATGTAGGCATGAGCTCTCAGTTTGGGGTTCCTATATGGAAAAATGTCACGTTTAAATACTACTTTTTTCATGGCTTTCTGTTCCCATAATATACTATAGTCATGCGAGTACCTACTGAGAATGGAATTGTTGCTCATAATTCCTTGGCCAAAGATGTCATGAAATTTATTCAAATTACTATTTTTTTCCATCACAGTTTTGTTTGGCCACTTAGGTAATTCATCGTAGAGACGTATGGACTAAGTCAGATTATCTTTAACACATTCTTAATATACTTAATAGTAGAGAAGCTCTGAAGTGAAAACTGTAAAATGCCACATATAGATTTCAATAACTACTCGATAATTATTTTTAGCAAAATCTAGTCAAATGAATCCCACCACGTGAGGAGTGTTTAGCTCACTAGAGGGTCAGAGTCAGCACCCCATTGAACCACAAGGTAACCTGCCTGTTCATTGTGCAATTAAACTGAGATGTACCACCGATGATTTCTGCTTTTCAAAAAAACAGGAAACAATAGTAGAAAAAAACTGGTTAAATTATTCTCAGAGCACAGGTCAAACCACTGAGGTCAAACCACTGAGCTTTATAGCTTGACATCTAAGATTACACACAGACCACATTCAGTTTTCCATATCTTCAGGATCACAATATTTTACATCCTAAAAGAGATTGTGTTATTTTTCAGCTTTAAGACAGAGATCCTGAAGAGAAATCAGATATTAGAATCTTTCTTGTAATCCAGAGACAGACAGATCCCAAGTGATCCAGAGAGATGGAGGCAGAGCCAGGTAGAGAAAGTATAAGGAGAAGGGTGGTGTATCAGTCAGCTAGCAATACAATAATGCTGTATAACAAAGTACCTCAAGCCCAGGTGATTAGAACGTGACCAGCAATTTTTCTTGTGAACGGGTCTTTAGCTTGGCTGGTGTGTCTGCTCCAGGCTGTGGGTTGGCTCCAAAGTCCATATTGGGACCAGATCCATTCCAGATGTCTGTTGTCTTCCCAGTGACTGCCTGGAACAAGTTCTTTCTGACACTCAGCAGCCTGGGTCACGACAATAAACCAAAACTCAAGTGTGAGAAAAAGCTGGAGCTTCTTAAGAAACTCTTGCTATCCAAGAAAAATAAAAAAACACGATCCGTGACCTGGGAAGTATGGTTCTCTACAAACAGGGCTCCTAACCTCACACTCTTGCTCCTAACTTACACATATACTTTCCTAATGGACTTCTGAACTTCCTCTATTCCTTTTAGTCTATGATCCATGGCTAAATTCATAAGTACAAAAAGTTTGGATGTTAAGAGAAAGAAAGGAATGAAGAGAAAGGTCACTTTCTGAAAATAAACAGCAGATCTGACTTTGTAAGTTATTCATTCTCTCTGAGCTTAAGTCTCTAGAAATAGGATTTTTTTTTTAATCGTAGACAATATTGACAATCTAGAAGCAATAAAGCAATTAAATGGAGGGCAATGGAGTTCCAAAGTCTTGCAGAGATAAATGCTATAATTAAATAATTTTAGCAACATTATAACCACAAGTAAAAATCACCACCAGGAGATAATCTAATGCCCAAGTCTGAGCTCACAATAAATATGTCAAAAATATGTATGTGGGACAATTGCCCTGAGGAAGAGGTTTCATTTTGCAGCTGCATGTGGTGGGTGTCAAAGTAGCAAAAGATGTCAGGGTCAGAAGTGAGGAAGGTCAGGAATAAGTTACAGTGTGCAGTTTTTTCTTAGAATAAGCACAAACACTACCGGGAATTCTACCCCGATCTTTTCTATTTCTCAAGCTCCATCTCTTCTCCACAATCTGTGGGGTTGGGCCCCATGCTAATTAGTGGAGAGGGACAAGAGGGAGTGGACAATAGAGCCCACCCAGAGGAACTGAGTGCACCTGGGTCTACTTGAGCACATGCCCAGGTGCTACATCCAGCCCTCTGCGACACAATTCACTTGTCAAATGAGCTGCTGTGAGCTTCCTCCTATAACTGCTTTACTGCAGGTGACAAATAGAGTAAGTGAATCCACCCAGTTCCTGCCACTTCTGCTTGTGCTATTGAGTTTGGAGATGATATTGCCATTGGCCTTCAGGCTCAAGGCATATGCCTGTACCAGGAAGAGCAGTGCATTCTTGTGCTGATCATCAGGGTATTGCCAACTCCTTGAGAAAGAGGAGGCTCCTAGGACTGGAAATCAGCTTGGTGAGAGGCACTGGTGAGCAGCGAACCCAACTGTCTTATGCAGGAGCAAAGTGCTTGGGGCAGAAGTAGCCTCATGGGGTAAGGGAAGCAAGATGCCAGCTCCCATGATGCTGCCCACTTGAAGTTGGTAACTGGTTCCCTGATTAGGTAGGCAATATTATGCCCAGTCCTCTGAGCTCCTTGCAAAGTGTGGAGTGGGGCCAGAGTCCCAAGCCCAGAGAGAAAACAGACAAGAGTAGAATCACAGAACCACTGCTGGACGGTTTCTGTGCTCCATGTGTTCCCTGGTTTGCGTTTCTCTTGTTTTCCCTCGGTGTTGGCCAAAGTAATTGACTTTTCACACCAGCCTATGTCAGTGGTGGAACTTTACAGAGAAAACAGGGCTCCTTCAGCTATAGTAGTGTGTGGTGGCAGTGGTCACCCAGACAGGGTGCCTCCGGGGTGATGACATTGGATCTGCTCAATTCAGGTGGTTTCCTCATTCAAGAAACATGCATTTTAATTGTAAGAAGGAATTTCCCTCTGAGAAGGGATTGTAAGTTATTTTCTGTATAAGAACGTCTTGCCTTGGTAGCCAAGAATGTGGTCTCTGGAATCAGACCTAGGACTCAATTTGGTCCCACCACTTACAGCTGTGTGATCTTGAACAAACTCCTTAGTTATCTAAACCAGTTTCCTCATCTATAAAATGGAGACGATAATTGTATCTAATAAAATTGTTGTAAGGCTTAAATAAAGCAATGCCTATAAAGTTCTTGGCAGAGGACTGAAACAACTTAATACATATTTATTGTTATTATCACCATTACTATCATTATTCCTTATGCTTTCTGGAAATTTGGAGAAGTCATACACTTATTTTTAAAAAATGTAAGACGGGAGGAACTGCTAATCCTCCCATCTCTCTCTCCTACTCCCTCTCCCCGCCGTAAGTGGACTGCTGACTCCAATAGTTCGATGAGGATCACGCTTTCCAGGAGGGAAGAGAATAATCACTGGAAGTTAGTGAAGCTCTTCTGTGAAGCAAGTTGGCTTCTGATGAACAGGAAAGAAAACAAATACCCCTCACTAGTTTAATAAAAACCAAATGTTCCTCGTGTCTCCTGGAGCAAGTCTAAGGCTTTAATGTTGATTATATTCTTCGGAAAAACAAAAACAAAAATGAAAAAAAAAAATACGACCCCTTCACCAACATTACAATTTATTTTTGGAGGATAAGCTTTCTTTATGAGGCCTACAGTTTAAGAGCCCATCATTCACAGCTCATAATGAGGGACTATCAAAAGGAAAAGTTAAATTGGAGAAGCTACTTCATCCATCCCATGGGACTGAAATCTTTCCACTCCCGTATGCAATACAGACAGCAAGATTCACCAAATAGGAGAAGAGAAATGATCCAAGGAGCCAGATCTTTTACTTTGGAAAGGGGCATTTTGAAATAAGGAGGAAAAAAACAGGCATGTCTGGGCGTGGGAACGGAGAATCTGAGGGCCGGTCATAAGGAAAAGGAAGTGTCAGCAGGGACACACCCCCCCCCCCACCACGTGTGCTTTAAAGGGCCTCTGACTTCATCAGGCTGTCCCTGTGGGACTCAGTAAAAGAAAACTGTAAAGTAGTTAGACTGGTCTTCCAGTAAAGGAGCCTCATGTCTGCCCTACAAGGAGTACCGATCTTGGTGAGACTAAAGGTACCAGGTGGGAAGGGGACGAAGGGGAGCTGCTTGGTCCTGTCCCCTCTTAAGTACAGCAGAGAGGCAGCTCCGAACCACCAGGTGAACTGCATTTTGAAGTTCCAGATGGAAAAAATGGTATAGGTTAATGAGGTTGGCAAATCCAGGAAAGGCAGGATAGACTTGCTGAAGGTGAGGGATGAGGGAAAGTAGATATAAAAAGTGGGGGAATCTGAGATAAAAACATAACCATTAAAGAAATTGAATTAGTGAGCAAAAGTTTCCCACATAAAGACAGCAGGCTTAGACAATTATGTTGATAGTTTTACCAGAACTCGAAGTAACTGGTAATATCAATCTTATAGAAATTGTCTCAGTGACCAGGAAAAGTGAGTAACCACTTAACTCATTTGGGAATGCCAATATGACCTGCACACTACAACTGGATAGTAACAGTGCAATAAAAGAAAACTTACATCTTTCTCACTGATAAAATAGATTCAAAAATACCAAATAAATAATAGCACATGAATTTCAGTAGCATGTTTTTAAGAATGAATGGAAAGGGTATCTCAGTCTTAAAGTTTTGCGGTTTTGTTAAAAGGAAACAACTATAATTCTTTTAAAAATCAGAGAACCTCCAGTTTTTGCCATCCTGTCCAGAAACTGCATGCCATGATGCCAAGTACCAGAGACTGTATTAAATGAATTTGAACAGGACGTTCAAGCCACTTGACTAATGCTTTAGTCACCACATCGTAGTCAACAGGACTATGATGACCCCTCCTTGAAGGGCACTTCTGCAAAGCCTCATGAAACACATTCATTTACATGCCATTAGCCAGAACTTAGTGAAATGTCCGCCACCAGCTTCAAGTGCAGCTGGGAAATGCACTCTTTGTTCCAGGCAACCATCTTCCCAGTCAAGTCAGCCAGTTCCCCTACTAAAATAAATGGGCAGGTTGGTGTGACTGCAGAACCAGTCCAAACTCACCTGGTCCTATTTCTAATGAGATGCTGAGTTGTTTTTCAGAGATAACAGAATAAGGCCACAAATCATGCAGTCGGGCATGCACACGAGAGAACGAATTAACCCTGCAGTAACTGTTCAGTATCACTGGGAGGAAATCTACTGGGGATTACATACTAACCCACCCCCCACACTTCAGATATTGGACACGTGAAAGTCCATGATCACCTGATGCCTGTACACAAAGCTCTCATTATGTTGAAATAACATAATTATGCTGAAATATGCATGAATTCTCCCATTTCTTCCTTTAAATATAACTCAAAAACTCTTGGTTGGGGACGGATTTGAGCCTTGCCTCCTGACTCCTCACCAGCTGACATTAGAAAAAGTCTTTTCCTTTCTCAAAAGCTGACGTCGTAGTATTGAGCCCTTGCTAGGTAACATAGGTAGGCAAACATTAGATAGATGACAGATGTTAGATAGATAGATAGATAGATAGATAGGTAGATATAGCAACATAATAGTAATAACTCATTAAATAATAAGGAAGGCTCCACTAATAGTAACAATAATATATAATATGGTACATATGAGTAAATCTTAAAAAAAAGCAAACAAAAAAACAAAAAATGGGGGAAAAGATGGAGAAAATTATTGAAGATTATTAAGAATATAATAGAAAATTTGAATTAGTAGAAATATACCACACTCATAGACAAAAAGGCTCAATAGAAAAAAGACTTTATTCTCACCAAATTAATCAATAAATTTAAAGCAATATCAATAAAAATCTGAGCTCATTTTTTAATAAAATTGTCAAACAAGTCACAAAATTTGCCTAAGAGAACAAGAGATCAACGTCAATTTTAAAGAAGAATTAAGTGGCAAGAACTACTCTATGAGATATTAAATAACAATTAATTTGGAAAGGAGAAGAAAAATGGACAAATGGAACAGAATAGAGAGTCAGAAAAAGATCCAAAAATTCACAGAAACTCGACAAGTGGCAGTGGGGAAATAAATAGCATAGGAATCATGAAGTGTATTTGTATAAGTCCAGGTTCTCCAGAGAAGAAACAGAACTGAGAGAAAGATAGAGAGGGTGAGAGAGGTTGGGGGGTGGGGGATGGGGAGAGAGAGACAGAGAGAGAGAGAGAGGTTTTAAGGACTTGACTCCAGTGACTGAGGAATCTGGCCAGTCCAAACTCTGCAGGGTGGGCCCGGGGGCTGGAGATGCCGCAGTTGAAGTCTGAAGGCCGGCTGCTGGTAGAATTCCTTTCTCTTAGGAGTTCAGCCTTTTTCTATTAAGGCCTCAAAGTGGCTGGATGAGGCCCCCTTATGCTATGGACTGTGCTCTGCTTTACTCACATTCTACTGATTTAAATGTCAATCTCATACTTAAAAAATACTTTCACAGAAACATCTAGAATACTGTTTGGCCAAATATCTGCATCTTGTGGCCTATAAAAGTTGACATATAAATTTAACCATCGCGGTGGAGTAACAGAAAGCTATTTTAAATGCTACGCTGGGACAAATAATTATCCATATAAAAAAACTTAGATTCCCACTCACTTTATTCCAAAAATTAATTCAGGATAAATTAAAGACTTCAATGTAAAGCATTAAAACTTTCAAATATTTAGAAAAAATATATAAATATTTTTGTTGCCTCAGGGTAAAAAAAAGGGTTTATTAAAAACAACAAAAGCATATACTATAAAGGGAAAATGATCAATTTAGTTAACAGTAAAAACTGTTCTTTCAAAAAAAGAACCCATAATCAAAGTCCCAGGACAATAGGCTGATTTCTTTTTTCATTTTTTATTCATATCTGTAATGAAATAAATAACAAAGGCATAGTATATATATATTTAAAGAATTTCTTCAAATTTGTAAGAAGAAAGACAAACAACCAAATAGAAAAGCAGACAAAGAATATCAACAGACAATTCACAGAAGATAAAATATAAGTGGCTAATAAAAGTGTAAAATTTGTTCAATTTTTCTGGCAATCAGGAAAATAAAATTTAAGACAATATTATGCTAGTTCATATTCACTATATTAGAAAAAATTAAAAAGTCTAATAACTATTTTTCTGATAACAAGACTGAAGAAAACAGCAACCCATGCCCTGCATGATACTACCACTTTGAAGTAAAACTGGTATTTTTAGTGAAAGTTGAAGATGCGCATATACCTCAAACCAGCAGCTCCATCCTTGGTGGGCACCCCAGTGAGACTCTCCTACCTCTGGCCAAGGACCGTAAAAGAGAATGCTAATGGTAACATTATTTGTAATTGGCAAAAATTAGAAACAACCTCTTACCTATCAAGGAGAATGGGTTCTTAACATGTAGTATATTCAGTATTCATTCAACAGTAGATTATATAATAGCCAAAATGAATGATCCCTAGAGCATATATTATGTATCATGTATCAAAGTAGATATGTCTCAGAAACATAATATGTAGTCTTATGCTGTTTATACAAACTCTGGAAACATGCAAAGTAACATTTTATATATATATATATATATATATATATATATATATATATATATATCTCACTTATGAGTTTGTGAACATATAAATGGAGTAAAGGGTACAAATGTGAATGAGAATGATAAATACCAACATCAACACCCCTTAAAAAGTGATGGAGGGGAATGGGATTTGGGAGAGTTACGAGAAGTGCTTCAACTGTATATGCACTATTTTAAGAAACAATATGAAGCTAGAAAGTCATAATGTTAGAATTTGATAGAGCAGTGTGATGGATATACAGGTACTCTTCATGTAATACACTGTTATAGTTTAAATGTTTCAAAGTAAAAATATTAAGAATTTACCAACAATCTGCAATTTTTAAACTGCCTCTGTCACCAAAAAAGCCAAAATCTGTTTTGAAACATCATTTTTTGGACAGATTATGAATGTAGAGTGGTTTCCGGACTTGATGGAAAAAATTCCACTTAAACTCTAAACAGCATCCTTAATTTATGTAAGTACAAATTCTGTTTAACACCACACACTTGTGGATTCTTATGAAATGCTTCTTTTGATATGAATTTAAAGGCCTATCAGTGGACAGAAATATAGAAAATTATTAAAGGAAGAGATAAATGCTCAAAGCCCTTATCCAAATGGAAGAAAAACATACAACTTTTTATCATAACAAAAATATATTATATGTATTTGTTACAATTGTATACACATTAACCATTCTAATTGGCATGATATCAAATAAAACCTTGTTAATATTCTCCAATTATATTCTATGTGCTATGAATTAAAGAGATCACCACTTCCAACTTTAAATATTTGAAAAGATACAGTGACATAGGAAAGGAAAACTCAATAAAACTTAGTCCCCTCCCCTCCTTGGACCTTAACCCCTGACAAAAAACTGTATCAAATATAGGAGGAGCCTTAAACGGAAAAAGAGACACTTTTATTAAACCTAGAATTAAGCAACCTAATTTGTTAGGTCAACTATAACCAAAGTTTAAAAGACAAAGTTAATTGGTTTTGTCTACTGAGAGACTCACATTTATGCTGACATTGCCTGTGATTAGGCTAGAGTAGAATACAGACTGATAATGAACAGGATATAAGATTCCAGGGTGCTCTGAAACTGGTTAGTGTTTTTCTTTTCTCGATTTTTGGAAAGGAGCTCTTTGGATTATACCAAGTGGTTTGAAACACCCATTTTTTCCTAATGGAAACTCTTCAAAAGCTACTTGGATATAAATAAAAACATGTGACCCTTTCAGTGATGTCCTGAATATAGAGAATAGACAGTGATAGGAACAAAGGAGAGATTATTCCTGTGTAACATTTAGGTGAGAGGTAGCTCTGGTGCTAGGGTCTCATCTAGGATTTCTTAGACCAATAGGAGTAATCACTGGCTTGGCCTAGGCTACTGGTCCCACATGTGGAGCATCTGAAGGTGAAAGTGACATCCAGCTTGATACTGAACCTAGCCTAGAGCAATTCTTCAAAAAGAACTGTTGTACCATAGCAGACTTTCTACCATCCTCTGTTTGTGATCTCTCCTGGGTTCTGGGAAACAACATAGCATATTGAAAAGAACAGAGGTTTTGGAACTAGAGAGACCTGGGTTTCAATCCTGGTACCACCATGTGTTACAACCTTACCACATGACATTAGACTGGTCATTGAACCACTTGGAACCTGGGTTTTCACATGTGTAAAAACGGGGAGAGAATTCTGCTGCAGGGAATAATCACAACAATTAAGTGAGTTAACAACCTAGAAATATTGTAACCGTATCAACTCAATGCTAATGCAACAAATTGCCATGTAACAAAAAAACTGCTGCATTAGGTTCTCTACAGAGAAGGAGAACCAATATGAGATATCTATCTATCTATCAATCGATCAATCGATCGATCTATCTATCAAGAGATTTCCCTTAAGGTATTGGCTCACACAATTAGGAAAGTTGAGAAGTCCCAAGGCCTGAATCAGCAAGCTGGAGCCTTACTTGTAGGTTCCAATCCAAAAACTGGCAGACTTCAGGCCCGGAAGGAGCCAATGCTTCCGGTCGAACCCAAAGGCAGGAAAATACTGATGTTCCAGCTCAAGTAGTCAGGCAGGAAGAGATTAGCCCCAGGAGGTTCGACATTTTGATCCCTTCAAGTCTTCAACGGATTGGGTGAGGCCCAACCACATTAGGAAGGGCAATCCACTTTACTTAGTCTAACCAATTCAGATGTTAATCTCATCCAAAAACACCCTCTCAGACACACTCAAAATAATCTTTTACCAAATATGTGGGCATCCTGTGGCCCAATCAAGTCGACACAGAAAGTTAACCATCACTATACTACAGAGTGTCCCTGGCTTACAAAGAGCAGTCATCCTCCTTAGTGGCTCCCCCAGGTATGATCTCATAGCAGTGACAGAAACACACACAGAAGACACGCACATTTTATGCACAAGCACTTTTAAGCATTTGTTCACATCGTCTGCCAACACCTGATTGGATAAAGCAAGCCACATGGCAAGCCCGACATGAATGGAACATGGACTATGTCCACCTCTGGTAGGAGAAACTGCAAAACCATAGAGTAAAGGGCTTGGATACAAAGAATGCAAAAACTGGTAAAAATAAGGCAACTTACTATGGTAACCCAATTCTTGGCACATGTTAGATATTCAAAAAATTCTATCTGCGTGCCTTCCCACTACCTCCACCCCAGTTCCACTTGCTGTTTTCCAAGATTTTTCTGTTCTTCCTTGCAGTGTTCTACATTGAATGCAAATATATTTTTTAAGAATTAAAGTAATGCCCTTAATAAGAAAATGCTTTTTTAACCTATGGAAGGTTTTATGTACCAGGACAGCTGCTTCTTTAACTGGCCCATGGTTTCTGTTAGTTCATTTCCCTGAGAGGTTTTACAATCAATTAGGAGTATACAATGTGTAAGTAATTTACATCGCATTCTTTAGTGTGAGTGTTCCCTTCTTCATGTTATCAAATGTTGAGTTTCACCTGCTGTTATTTAGCTCAATTAACTATGTTTGTTCCACAATTATCTAATTTACTTAGTATGTTCTGGGAGTCTTTAAAGCTCCTTCTCATCTTTGCCCTCACTAAATAATTTATCATGTGGCATGTTAACCACCTTGCCATTCAGCCCTGCTTGTCAGAGAGTCCTTTGAAAATATGAATATTTCAAGTCCCAGTGTAGAAGACAAGGATGTTGTACAATTAATTTCTTTTCATGCTCTGACTTGCCTTTTCTCTTCCTTGTTTTACTAATCTCACAGCTTGTTTCTAAATCCATAATAGAATTTCATGTCTCACCACAATACTGCCTCATGTCTTTGTGTACTTCTTTATGGAAAAAATGTGACGATCTTAGCAAAATGTCAACAGTCACAGTTAATAACTTGAGGCAGTGCAAAAATCACTCATAAAGAACTGAAGGGTTCATATGGAATTTTAATCTTTAGGAGCCAACGTTTAACATTAAGATGTGTATTTAACCCTTAAGATGTCTCGTTTCAAAAGAAGAACACTATTATTTCCGCCACTTCTAGCTCTATCAGGAACTGCATGGACATGTTCAGATGCTATGTCACTTTAATTCTCACCACAAACTGTTACTGTTATATCCACTTTACAGTGGATGAGACTGCGTTCACCTCAGCTTAAAGGGCTTGACCAAGGTTGCTAGCAAAGATGTGAAACACCTAATGATCGATTCCAAATTTCACCTTTTTTCCTCTAAGTCACAATAGCTCTATCTTATTATTTTATGTTCAATGACTCTTAGTAATAAACACAAGCTCTCACCATCCAATTCCATAGTTATATTAAATATTGAGTTGAGTATAAATTACAAAAATAGGTTGAAGCAACAGGACAAAACACCACTTTTTTCAAACCGTTCTCTTCCCTTAAAAAAAAAAAATGATATGCCCTACTTTGGAAGCTCCCCCATCTCAATCTGAGAATCAATCTTTATAATACTAAAATCAGTTAATGAAAAATATCTTCCCCACACCAGTCTCCAAATACATTATGCCTGTCTGTTGCTCTTAGTATCTCCAAACATTTTTGGTCACACATCCCTATTAGTGTAAAAAAAAAAATTGTATATATGTCTCCAATGTAAGTATGTTGATTTATAAATCATTTAAATGGACTACTTTGATCTTTATGCTAAATTTTTCATAAATTGACTATTTTTATTACTCTTTAGGAAACAGATATAATGAAAGGTTTTACTATTTGTTCTCAATGTAGGAGGAAGGGTAGTTAGAGACTAGTGCTGAATTATAAGCTCCCTGCCATCCTCAACATATCTTACTTGTCTTTGACCCTTCAAGGTCTAGCATAGACCTGGCCTGTGCTGGGTATGGAATCAAGGCTTTTAAGAAGAACAATGAGTGACGGAGCTGACTTTTTAAGAAAAGACCAGAGCTAAGACTTGGTTGTACTTCTCTAACTCCAAAACAGTATCTTTTACTCAAGATGCATCAGACTTTACATTTTTCCTCTAAATAATATGAATTTCCTTGTAAAATGCCCCACTCTGAGTTGCAATGTTTCATAGGGAAGAACACTGAAGTGAAGCTTCCAGATCTGAGTTTCAGCTCCGTCACTGGCTAACTTCATGCCCTTGTGCAAGTCACTCAGCCCTCTGAGCCCCTTTCTTGTCATCTCTTACAGAAACTTGCAACAGATAACTGCGAACAACCCTGCAGCTATACCAATCTAAGTAAGAGAATGCTTGCCATTTTTTCTAAAAGAAAAGTTATATTGTAGCTATTCCAAGATTTGTATAAATGGCTTTTTAAAATAGTAATTTAAACCACTCTAATGATGAGAAAAAATTCAAAAGCTTTTCTTTCTTTTTCATATTCCCCAGTAAATACAGAAATGATGCACAGAGGTGAGTAAGGTGGCTTGGTTTGGTGTTCTTCTGGATCCAAGCACAATACCTTTTTTTTTTTAAGTTTATTTATTTATTTTTAGAGAGAGGGGAAGGCAGGGAGAAAGAGAGGGAGAGAAACATCAATGTGGGGTTGCCTCTCACACTTCCCCTACTGGGGACCTGACCCGCAACCCAGGCATATGCCCTCACTGGGAATCAAACCAGCAAACCTTTGGTTGGCAGGCCAGCACTCAATCCACTGAGTCACAGCAGCCAGGGGGGATCCAAGCACGATATGTTTTGTAAGAGATGCATCCTTCAGCAACTCCCACGTACACCCAACGTCTATAAATTCCAAACTCTGTTCCCCTGTGCAGCCTACCTATCTGCCGGAATCTGAGGAGGAATAAAGACAATCAAATGAAAGCTAATGAGTGATGGAATAAAAACCAAGTTATAAATTTACTTGTGCTGGCCTGTTTCTTTCTGTTTAAGAAATGGCTGCAACTTGATTAAATTACAGAAATGCTATTATAGAAAAATATCAATTTTCTATAAATTGAATAGAAATTTCAATGGTGGGGTGGGAGGGAGAGGTTTTCTTAAAACTGAAAATTTCCATTTTAGAAGATATAACATTTATTTATATAATTAAATATATCGAAAATAAATCATTCTGCCAGGCATACATTTTGTCTAAAAATTGCTTCTTAAGGTTTTATCAGACTTTGATATTTCAAAGACCACCCTAATGTGAAAGACTGAAATAAGTTATATTATTTAAATGACCATTTTCTGTCAGAGATCTGCCTTTTATCTCTTGAATTAGACCTAGTTGTCTTCCTGGAAGTTAGCATTTTTATCAGAGACTATACAACACACAATAGCATTTCACAAAGCAAACTTCTGACTTCCCAATATTTATTATTTTAACAGAAGGTAAAGTCATATGTATAATATAGGCAAAATAAAAGAGGGTAAATTTTAATGTGTATTCAGCAGGAGTAAAATAGAATCCTTTTTTTTTTCTTTCTTTTTTTTTTTCCTCTTCTATGTAAGGGCTTGCTTAAGGAAATTCCTCCATCAACTGTGTTCTGTGAGAAAGGCTGCTCGCTGGACAGCAGTCTTCCGGGTAACAAAGTGGGTTGGAAAAGGTTTGCCCTGGTTTAAATGCAGTATTCCCTGAAGGGGCAGTACTATTGCTTTTCTTCTCATTCTGCTGAGTGATTTCTGCCACAAAAGTGGGACCCAGAGCTCCCACCGCCAACTCTTTAGCACCCACTAACAGCTAAGTGATTTCGTTATGTCACTTGAGTGTGGATTAGACAGTACAATCCCCTTTTAACAGTGGAGGAAAATGAGGCTCAGAAAAGTTAAATACCTCCCCAAACCCAGACAAGTAGCGACTGGCCAGGGTCTGTTTACCCCAAAGCTCACTCTGTCACGCTAGCATGGGGCAACCTGCTGACAGTCTGGGGGTTCCAGTCTGGTTTTCACCTCAGCAAAGCTGAAGTAAACAATAAATTCTTCCAGACACTCTTGTTATCTCATAGAAAACTAATCCTTGCTCTTTATTTGACTTGACATTGTGAGCATTTTTTTAATACTTAAAATTAAACACAACTTTTTCCCTCTAAAAGTGAATCTAACAAATCATGATGTCTTAATTAATTATGCATATACATAAAGTTTAAAATCAGGAAAAAAGAGGTACCCAGACATATACAGAAACTGCTATACTAACAATTTTCTTCTTAAGAATTTTGTGTTTCATATCTATCATCTCATACTTTACAACATCTTTCTATGAAATTTAATTACCACATTTCATGAATAATCATAGGCTTGAAAGACTGGTATTTTTAAAGTAGCTCATCCCAAAAGTTGCAGCAAGAGAGACAGATTTATTTTATTGTCTTAGCCTTAGTAAAGACTTTCATTAAATAAAAACAGAACTGAAGGATGGAGAGTATGAATATTTGTTCTAGTTGAATACAATTCTACCCCAAGCATTTAGCCCAGTGACCTTGCACTAGAAGTGTGCTTTCCATTCTAGCACTGTCACCTGCTTACCCATTGGCCTCATTTTCCTCGAAGATAATTAAGGCAAATTCTTGAATCACAATCAAGTGAATTTTTCCATCATGTTCACAGCATACTATGTGCACACACACATATGACTGTTTATTTATTTGAAAAACTACAATAATATGTCTTTCCTTACTAAAACCTGGAGCTTAGGACCACCCCAGGCAAGAAGAATTTGTGTCACTTTCTCTGGGATTCCATAAGCTTTGAATTTCTCACAATTTTCTTCCTTAAAAATTAGCGAATAAAGCAACACTTACAGTTATATAGAAAAAATACTGCTCTCCATGCCTTTAAATATAACTAGACTAGTAATTATTCTCTGAATATGATAATGAAATTAGCCTCAGGAAGTTTCACATGTACTTTCACATGTACTCATTCAACTTGTCCTTAGCCAGCAAAAGCATAAATTTTTATGACATTTAGTAGATATTCACTGCACAAAAGGAAAAGGGAGGGAAGGAGATATCTTTGGAATGTTGAACAAAAGTAAAGTCATACTAAGACCCAACCAAAATGTCACAATGTGGCCCCATTACTGTGGCTCAGACTTACCTGTACCAGGAGGTCACATTATGAAGTCCCAATGTTCCCGTTTACTTCTCAAAGCCTGGTTAACTGTAACTTGGTCCAGGTTATCACTTGAGTAAATAATGAGTTTTACCACTGTGTTATCATGCAGAAAAGACCATACAGAGCAAATTACCTACAGCAATTCAAGTAACATTTGCTCTTACTTAAAAACACTTGTTCCACCTATTTTCCAAAAAGCCATCCCTGTACTTGAAATACATTCTTAGAAAAAGAAATGTACAAGTCAAAATAATAACCATAACTGGTCTCCAGCTACTCTCTTACATGAGAAAACTTGAGTTTAGAACTTTATTACTTGTCTTCTAGACATCGATAGGACATCAGAGAGAAGCGGCATGGAGGCCTCATAAAAGGGTGAGGACTGCCCTAGTTTGTACGTGTCATTGTCATTATCGCCAATGGGTTCACAGGTAAAACACAAAACTCTCTACATGTAATAAATGACAGTGAGTAGAACCCTGTCCATTTCCTTAAAGCATGTATTAATTTGCTCAGGCCGCCATAACAACATATTACTTACAGATCATGTGACTTAAACAACAAAAATTTATTGTCTCATAGTTCTGGAGACTAAATGTCCAAATTCAAGGAGTCTGCAGGCTTGTTTCTATCTGGCTGTAGCTACCCCAGGGCTCTCTTTGGATTGGAGGTAGCTCTCTTCTCCCTGTGCCTCTTCACGTTGTCTTCATTCTATGTGCATCTCTGTGTCCACAGTTCTCCCTTTTATGAGGAAACCAGTCATATTGCATTAGGACACACCTTAACAACCTCATTTTAACTTGATTTTCTATGCAAAGATTCTATCTGCAAATAAAGTCACCTTCTGAAATACGGAGCGTAAGGACGTCAACATCTGAATTTTGGCTGGACGGAATCCCTAATAAAGCAGTACTACCTCAATATCAGGTACAGTTTAGAAGCACCGTGCCACATTTTATGCAATAAGTTCTTGACCTTGATTGTCACCACATTTTAACAAGAGGCTGGTATAGATACAGGAGATCCAAATAGCATAAGGACCCAATTTCTGTCCTCAAAAGCTAACTAATCTGGTTGAGAAATGAGACACAGATAGAGAAGATAAATAACAACACAATGTTTTTGAGATGAATAGCAAAATGAAATTTTATAAACTGAATTACATTCTTTCATATCATTTCGATTTTAATTATGCGTTTATCAGTGCAAGCAAACATGATGTGTTTGAGCAACGACAGAAACAGCCGCAGCCGTGACTTAATCAGAGTGAACAGAGGCCTAGGACAGATAGGAAAGCCGCCCGGAAAGGTCAGCGTCAGGGTTCATTAGAATTTTACGTCTGGTTTATCAGTTCTGAATGTTAGTTGCTATACTCATGTTAGCCGATAACGTTACTTCCAGCCTTTGCATAGGTTATTTAACCTGGCTCTTTCAACACTGGGAGATGTATTATAAATGAGACACTGAAACTCAGGATTGCTTCGCTGACCTGGCCAAGGGTATACCACAACTTGGCAGTAAGGAGAGGACTAGATCTTAGGCTCTTTCTGCTTCTCCATGTTGATGCACTTCTCCTAGAGTGAAGGTAAGTGGTGATAACCTTGCATAAGTAAGTTTGCTTTTTGCAGTTTCTCAGCTAATCTGCACAATTCAGGCAACTGTCTCATAAATGTGTGTTGTAGGCAACAAGGCTTATCTGTGAAATGTTGTGGGTAAATCAGTAACAATAACTCAAAATGAATTCTGTGCCAATGTTGGGTCAAGAGTTATCTACCTATCTCCTTTGGTGAAAAACATACCTATAAACTGTATTATAGACAGCCAGTTCCAAAACCTGTCATCTTTGGGACTTCTTCTGGTTCCCAAAATCTTGATTCCAAGCTTTCAAGTCCATTGCTACGGTTCCATGCATTTCTGCATCAGGTTCCTACTTGAATGGCTTTTATTCCTTCTGACTATAAAGAACAGATACAGAACCAAAGCAGTGATGTGGGAGACAGGCAGAAATATAATAGAATGGTCATTGGAATGGTTGAAGTCAATCCCCGGGGACACCTCAGGGTCACCTGGTTCGATAGATTATGTCCCATGATGGCAGTGATTCCTTATGTCCCTGTGCACTTTCGTAAAGGTAACTGGACCCTCCTTTCATCAAGAGGTGGTATCTATTCTCCCTCCACTTGAAGCAGGGCTGGCCATGTGACTTACTTTGACTTTGGTGCTTTTTGAGTTTTGGATCTAGTTATTGTAAAGAGAACTTACAACTTCTGTTTTTACTGTATGGGAAGGCAGACATCATGGAAAGAAACTGAATGATGACTGACCACATGGACAGAGAATGCACCCAGCCTCCTATGCACCCTTATCAAAGCCCTGGACACACTGGAGCGGCTGAGGCTATGCTGGGCCTTCCCACCCAGCTCACTGCCAGTTGATTGCAGCCACCTGAGTGAGACAAGGGACGACAAGCCAGGAGAGCCATTGTGCCAGCCCATACAATGATAAGAAATTAAAGGGCTGTTAGGGGTTTTTTGTTTTGTTTTGTTTTTTTTATTTACTTTCAGAGAGAGAGGGGAAGGGAGAGAGAAATAGAGAGAGAATGATCGATGTGTAAGAGACACACCAACCTGTTGCCTCTCGCACGAGGACCGGGCCCACAGCCCAGGCATGTGCCCTCACAGGGAATCGAACTGGAGACCCTTCGGTTCACAGGATGGTGTTCGACCCACTGAGCCACCCCAGCCAGGGCTAAAGTGTTGTTGTTTTAAACAGCTCAGTTTTGGGCAGTTTGTTACAGAGAAATAGATACATGAAACACTCGAGAGTTCTTCTGAAATACCCATGCATCCCTAAACGCCTCCTTTGAACTCTGATGTACTACCTCCTTCCCAGGAACTTAAGTTTTATCAGGTGATATTCAATGATATGACCTTTATTTGCCATTTAGTTGCTCAAATGGAGATAATTCGTCATAGTACAAGCCAACTGGTGGTAAGTGCCATAATTTAGGAATACGAGAATATTGTACTTTATGAGTGTATCCTGCACTTACCAAAAAATGAGAATTTCTGCTTTAAAGAATCATTAAAAACTATTCTCATTCAACAACAAGAAAATAAACCTGATTTTGAAAATGGGCAAAAGACTTAAATAAACATTTCTCTAAATACAAATGGCAAAACACCTGAAAAGATGCTTAACATCACTAACCATTAGGGGAATGAAAATCACAGCCATAATGAAGTACCACCGCATGCCCATTAGAATGCCTACTATCAAAAAATGCATAAAATAATGTGCTGCCAAGGATGTGGGGAAATTTAAACCCTTGTGTACAGCTGGTGAAAATGTAAAATAAAACAGTATGGTGGTTCTTCTAAAAAAAAGAAACATAAAATTATCATATGAGTAATTTCATTCGTAGGTATGGAGCCAAAATAATTGAAAGCAGAGACTTGAACAGGTTTTTTACACCATGTTCACGTACAGCCAAAAGGGGGATGGAAATAGTCCAAATGTTCATTAATGGATGAATGGGTGGCACAATGCGGTCTGTACATGCAATGGAATATTATTCACCCTTAAAAGGGAAGGAAATTCTGACATGTGTTCCCACAGGATTGAACATCAAGGACTAAATCATGCTAAGTGAAATAAGCTAACACAAAAGGACAAATACTGTATAACTCCATGTATATGAATAGCCTAAAATAGTCAAACTCATGGAGATTGAAAGTAGAATAGTAGATACCAGGGGTGGGGAGGCACTGTTTAACAGGGACAGAGTTTCAGTGTGGGGAGATGAAAGGATCCTGGAGGTGGGTGACGCCAGTGATGCCACAGGAACATGACTGTTCTCAGTGCCACTAAACTGTGCACTTAAAATGGGTAAAACGGTAAATTTATACTGTGTGTATTTTACCACAATAAAAAAAATAAAATTTCATTTAAAAAGTGCTTGTCAATTTAGCTGCACCTTCAAATAATCTGGAGGAATTTTTTTTTTTTTTAATCTCAATTTCTGGGTCCCAGACTAGACCAAGTAAATCAACATTCCAGGGATGGGCCACAGGGAACAGCATCTTCTAAACTCTTTCCAGGTCATGGTAGAAATACATAACCAGTGTTGGGAACCACTCTGTCAAGATACTGAAATTACTTACTCTACTTCACCTGTTCAGGTTAGCATGCATTCAGCACACTAAAATCAACTCCATCAACTAAAATAGGCAGCGGATGACTGTAATTACCAAATCGTATTTGTATTTTTAAAGACTTTTTCAAGTTATCAGTGTAGAATTTGATTGAGATACATACACATGCTGCTGGTAGCTGAAGTTAACCAAATCACATGTCCATTCTGCAGTAGCCAGTGTTGGTGTCATTTTAGGAATAAAAGCTTGGTAGCCTCACACAGCCTTTTGTTTCATATGAAATTAATACAACCCTCACACCGCTTCCTCCCAAGCCTGTCCTGACTCTGGATTGGCTCCAGCCTCCCAGGAGCTCGTGTGTGCTTGGTCCAGCACTGCCACCTACATATTGTAGACTCTGGTTCCTTTCTCACGCACTGTGGGAAAACAGGTTGGTATCACTTCTGCTCCTAAACCATCTGTTTGGTCCTTGCTCTTCCTCACAAAGGTCTCTCATCCCTGCCACTCTCCAATCTGCTCCACAGTTTGTCACTTTACTGCGCACTTCTAGATTCCCTGGGGGTCTGAGCCCTCAGAGACATGTGCTGTCGTGTGGGCATCCACAGTGAGTTGAACCAGAGCCAGACCATGTTTCCCAATATTTTCATGTCCTTCATCTTCCCCCAAGTCCCCCACCACTACCGTGTGGGACCTAACAGGCACACCAGAACTGACTGCCAATTGGGGGTTAAATGAAGTAACACTGCAGCACTGAAAGCACCCAGATAGAAAAAGGTAGACATTTCTAGTCCCAAAGAGCCTCCAATGACTTGGAGTAACTGGAACTCTTGTAGGAATACAAAAATGATACAGGCACTTTCAAAGACCATTTGGCAGCTTCTTAAATGTTAAACATGCATTTGCAATAAAACACCAAAAATCTATGCTTACATATATATCCCACAGAAATAAAAAGTTATGCTCACACTAAAACCTACTTATAACTATTTATAATTTGCAAAAACTCAAATATCCTCCAACTACTGAATGGATAAACAAACTGCAGTACATCCCTACCACAGAATACTCTCACTAATAAAAAGGAATGAGCCACTGATACATACAACACATTGTGGATAAGCCTCAAACACATATGCAAGGCAAAAGAGGTTCGGCTAAGAAGCTACACATTCCATGATTCTATTACATCACGTTTTGGAAAAGGCAAAACTCTAGGGACAGATGGGTTAGGGAAGGAGGTGAAGTAGACTATAAAGGGGGTACTGGAAAATGTTGGATATAGTCATTCTGTATCTTGATTGTAGTATTGATTGCGTGACTATTGCACTTATACAATTCTTATAACTATATACTATCTTATATGTTATACCTGACTTTTAAAGACATTAAAACTCTCCAAACAGGGTAGGGACGATGGGCTTTATATCCCCAATGCTAACCACTGTGCTTAATATATACGTGTTCAAATGCACACAAGGATTTCTCACTGGTCACTGTCTCAGCAGGCTTCAGCTGCCTATCCTGTCCCCCCCTCCCCTTTCTCCTCCCACTTCCCTCTTTACTTCTTCCTCACTTCCCCAAATTCCTATTTGATTCTTATGCTGAACTGTTTACCTACTTCATATGAAAAATGTATTTCCCCCATTACCCTGAATCGTGCCTGACACAGAACAGGGGTTTAAGAAATAGTTTTGAGAAAGAAAGGTAGAAAAGGGGGAAAGAAGGAAGTAAAAGAGGAGTGAGAGAGGTCTTCCTGCAGCCTTCACCTTCAGGACTTCATCTTCCACCTCCAAACCACTTATGGAAGGATGGTTTTTCTCTCAAATTTCCCTTACAAGAAACATTTGTGTAACTGTTAAGACAATAACCTTTACACACACATGCATGCATGTGCACAAATATACATTTACATATCTATTTTAAATATGGATACTTGTGTATATAATTTTATTATATCATTTACTCGTTAAAGAGCCTATAAAAGGGACCAAAAGTGAGGAATATTGACCTTCATAAGTTAGAAAAGTAGGATCTTGAAAGGCCATCGTAGAATGACCGTCAAAATATCAAGCCAGTATTTGCACATCTAAGGATACACCACTGTATTCTGGAATTACTAATGCCATGAATTATAGAATAAGAGAATGTGAAAAGAGGGTAAGTAATCCTGATAAACTTCCTCAATTTCCCCAGGGCAAATCAGAACATCTGAAGAGATTAGTTCTGAGAACTCAGTTAGAAACACATAAAAGATCTTAATTTTGTGCAGTGTGCCTTTCTTTTCCTTTACTTTTTTTAGTTAAATTTATTGGAGCAACATTGGTTCATATGGTCATATAGTTTCAGGTGTACACTCCTATGATACCCGATCTGTATACTGCACTGTCAAATCATCTTCTGCCACCACATATTTGCCTTCCTTTACCCTTTACTACCTGCCCACCCCCTTTTCCCTGGTAATTACCATACAGTTGTTTGTGTCTGTGAGTTTCAGCTTTATATCCCAAGTATGAGAGAAATCATATGGTTCTTATCTTTTTCTTATTGACATATTTCGCTTAGCATAATATTCCCAAAGTCCATCCGTGCTGTCACAAATGGCAGTACTTCGTCTTTTTATGGCTGAGTAGTACTCCATAGTATATACGTACCACGCTTCTTTATCCAACCCTGTAAAAAAAGGACACCTACATTGTTTCCATGTCTTGGCCACTGTGAATAATGCTGCAACAAACATAAGAGTGCAGGTATCTTTACAAATAAATCTTTTTGAGTTTTTTGGGTAGATATCCAGAAGAGGGATTGCTGGGTCATATAGTAGCTCTATTCTTAATTTTTTGATGGCCCTCCATACCGTTTTCCATAATGGCTGTACCAGCCTACATTCCCACCAGCAGTGAATTGAACACATATCCCATCAAACACTGACCAAGAAAGCTCCCTGACAGAAATGCAAAGGGCAGGTGGTCTAGGTTTCACAGACAATGGGGAAAATGAAGGGTGTGCTCTATGTGGTTTGAGATCAGTCTGTTCTCAATCACACTGGTGAAAAATGAATAAATGACCAATCTCTGACTTCAGAAAACCCAAAGTTCAGAACTGAATTGTTCACCAACACATGGTGACTACCCAATGTAATAGGTTGTGGTAATGGCAATATTTCTGAAGAGTCACAAGAACACAGGAGAGGGGCTGACCCAGGGAGTCAGAGGCAGCCTAAGAGCTGGCTTGAGATCTGGGTTTTATTTTTAATGATAATGTGAGGCCATCAGGCCAATGCAACTTAAAACCATAATACCACTTCACATCCATTAGGATGGCCAGAATAAAAAAAGATAACAAATGTTGGAGAGGATGTGGAGAAAGGAACCTTCATACACTGCTGGTGGGAATTTTATGAGGTACAGATGCTATGAAAAAGAGTTTGTCAGTTCCTCAAAAAGTTAAATGTAGAGTTACCAGTTCACCCAGAAATTAATCATGTAGGTACATACCAAAGGGCAAAACTTACACAAAAACTTGTATAAAATGTTAATAATAACTCAAAAGTGGAAACAATACAAATGTCTATTAACTGATAAATGGATAAATAAAATGTGGTACATTCATACAATGAAATATTATTTGACAAAATAAAGTACTGATACATATTACATACAGATGAGCCTTGAAAACATTGTGCAAAGTAAAAGAAGCAAGTTGCAAAATGCCATATACTGAATGATTTCATTGACATGAAATGTCCACAGTAGACTAATCCACAAACACAGAAAGTATATTAGTGGCTGCCTCAGAGTTATTTGAGAATACCTAGGTGAAGGTTTGGAAAATTCTCGGCCTGTGCAAAAATGAGATAGCATGTTAGAAAGAGCACTAAGGGTACAGTCAAGTGACTGTTTGATAAAGAGATTAGCCTGACTGTGAATGACAGACCTAGTCATCGATCTCATCAGAAGCCAGGTGCTATTCCCCAGGCCAATGGGAGAATGAGTCTAGAGGCCATTCAGATAGCGTCAGAGCTGCCAAGCCCATCATAGGAATGCAAGTGTATGGGGTTGGGGAGAGAAGCTAGAGGGGACTAGCAGTTTCACAGTCAAAAGACTGGCACCTGGGGGGACCTCAATGCCTGCTACCCAGTGCTGCCTCACAGCCCAGACTCCACTCCTCATATTCCAGTGCCACAGTCCTCAGACACCCAGTACAGCTCAGGTGGCCCTGAAGCAGAAAGGTTGCATTGGCTGAGCCTCTGGTGGGTGCAGGGAGTAAACTTTAGTGGTTGCACCATGTGGGCCTGGAGGGAAGGCATGGCTGGAGAATGTCCAGCTGAGCCTCTGGCTCAGGACACCAACCTGAAGGAGCCCGGGGGACCAGGCAGAAAGTAGGGCCATC
>PVJD01008048.1:0-76854 GCA_004026545.1 Mormoops blainvillei | reverse complement strand
TTTTTTTTTAAATGGGGAATCCCCTGATTTTGCATTCTAAGCTCTCCAAATTTAGTTCTTCCCTTATTTTTGTTTGCGTGTTTATTTGTTGAGCAGACATGGGCTGAGGGGTTTCACTTTGGAGGACTGGGATGAGATCCCAGGTGCCTACTGTGCGCTGTGCTCTTCCATTCAAACCTTGAAAAAGAGTAAGCCACTCCAGGTCGCTGATTGGCCAATTTTGTGCATTAGAAACTCAAAGGTAAGTTTCAGTAAACTTACTAGAATACAGTTCATGGGCATCTTGGTTGTCCAATGAGCCAATGCTATGTGTCCTCCGGGTCTATGACGTGAGAGCAGGAACCCCAGCATCCCTGAAAAACAAGGGCCATGCAAGCCTTCAAGAAAAGTTCCCTTCGTTGGTGCAGCTAACCCTCTCCTCCTCTCTCAGCTCACAGCTCCACAAGGGAAAAACACATGGGCTGATGACCGCCACACCTCACTGTCAGCTCCTCACCTTAGCCTGTGCGCTGAGAGGCTCAGACTCCAACACAGGTGACACCCGGGACAGAATGCCTGGAGATGCCCCTCAATCCTTGCACCTCTGTCTGTCACCTGCCTCGTAGTGACTTTGCTAAGACCACAGTGGGTACAACAGGAAAGTCAAACAATGCTGCTCCGGAGGGCATGCTGCCCAGGAGGGGACGCTCCTCAGGGCCTCTGGGGAGGCTTCACAGGGTGGTGGCCCCTGGGGCACCCTGTCTGAGATCAGCGCTGCATTCCACCTGGACTCCAACCCTCATTTTGCCCTGGGCACTGTTCTGCACTGGGTGTGCCCTGTCTAGCTGGTCAGTTTCTCCTCTATTGAAGTTTTCCCAGCAGCTCACACACATTTTTACTACCTCCCATCTTAAAAGAAAAAGAAAAAAATATATTCTTTGGAACTGGGTCACTCTTCAGCTACCACCCTATTTTTCTTCTCCCTTTTAGTATAAAATTCCTCAGAAGAATTATTGATTTTCGCAGTCACTACCACCTCTCCTACTTTTTTCTTAAACCCTTTACAATTGGGTTTTGCTCCCCACCATGCCCCTGAAACTAATCTCGCCAAGGGTGACAACAGCATCTACTGGTCAGCTCTCAGTCAGCCTCCCCCACCTCTCCGCAGCACTGGGCCAGCTGATCCCTCCCTCCTTCTAGAAATCCTTCCTTCTATTTCTCCCACCACCCCATCTCTGATTCTTCCTCCCTGACTACTGTTTTCGGTCCACTTGACCCCGGTCTCTATCCCAGGACTTCTTCTCCTGGCTGTGCTCACTCCCAAGCTGCCCTATCCTGCCCCAACTCTGACAACCTTCCGTGTGCCATTGAGTTTGTATTCTGTCTGGGTGACATTGGACAAGTCATTTAACTTCTGTGCCAGAGTCTCCTCAACTGTGAAAGGAGGAGTGACCTGTTCATAGGGCTGTTGTGAGACTGAATTAGTATTTATACAGCACTAAAACATGCCTGGTATGTTTATTCAGTAAATGCTCTTCCCACCTGTTCACCTGGCCAACTTCAGGTCACTGTTTAGGTCTGAGTGTAAATGTTACTTCTAGATTTCTGTGCAGCTTCTTCTTGTCACACTTAGAAAATTGTGATCAACACATGACCTCTCTGACTGCTGACTGTTGACTACTACCTGGTTAGTCAGCCACTGGAGAGCATGGATAGTGACTTCCTCCATTACTGCTCTGTCCCCAGCTCACCAGAGTGATGAGTGCAGGTTTGGGAGGGTGAGGAAGGACCACCTCAATGAAGAGTCACTGGATGAATGACTGAAAGACAAACATATAAATGAATGGACTCTAAGTGACTGCTGGGGTCCTGTGAGGCTTAATTAAGGTGGATCCCTCCTAAGAAAGGCGCCTTGGAAGGATCTTGATCAGAACCTGGGCCATGAAGGTGGCTGCAAACTCACATCACCATGACAACCACAGAGGCCTCTTTGTCCCTCTGTGCCCATCTCCTGTGCCCTAGATGACATGGCTTCATCCCACAGTGGTGGTTGATGAGTCTAAGCCACCTGATGTTCTGTGGCTGAACAAAGCCCAAGTGAATCTGCAGGTGCACTAGTCAGGGATTCTGTTTATACTCAGATGTGAAACTCAGTGACGAGCTGACATTCCTGAAATGGACTTACTCTGGCCAGGCTGCCTCCATGGAGGTGGCAAGTGAGGTGAGAACGGGCCTGAGTTTGAACCCTGGCTCTGCCCCGGGTCACTTCAGTGGTCCTGGGAAGAAATGGTTGACACTCTGGTTCTTCAGTTATAAAATGTGGCACTATGATTTGCACCTGATGGAAGTGCCCATTTTTACTTCCCTCCCTCTACCACGGAATAGAAGTTTCCCACAGGTAATGAAAATGGTAAAAACTGAGAAGCTCCAGGAAGGAGTAGAGCTTTTCCTCCATCATGAACCACACGTATTTGACCTTGGGTAGGGTAAATTCAAGCATGATTCTACTCAATTCAATTCAACTCAATGGAAAACTATTTATTAGGGCCCTACTATGGGTACATGTGTGTACTACAGCCTAATTAACACATAGTGAAAATCCAGTTCCATACCTCTCTCTTTTTCTCTAGTATTTTGTGTATAAAGGAATAAAGGACTTCTTAAAGTCTTTAAAGTCCCACCCTGTTAATCCTGTGATTCAGATGGAAGAAGCTTATAATGAGGGAAGAAAATAAATATTGCTTGAGTACCAGCACTGCCGGGTGCCTTCACGTGCATCCTGAGGAAATCCCCACCACCACCCTGTGATGTCGGTATCTAAACACATCACCAAAATGCAGCCCCATTTCTAGAATCCCAGCAGGTAGGGCCTCCTTGAAAGCCTGGAAAATTCCAGAGGCTCAGCACAAACATAATCTTTCATGACTTGGGTGTGGGGGGAAGATATAGGAGGAACCAACTCAGACCTTTAGAAACCCTAAGCCCTAAACTTACAGAACCGTCTGCAACGTGATCCATACCAGAAACACTACAAACTCGTTAAACACAAAACTTGTGTGTCTGCCGAAGTTAAATTTGCTTCTCTCTGGATGTTTCCAAACACAATATTCTGGATAGCTTGATCAAAGCTGCATTTTTTTTCCTCTCATTGCCCTGACCTGCTGGTACAATGGCCCTTGGTCTGCCCACGGGGTTAGGCAGTAGACAGTGTCTGCTGTGTCCTCACAAAGTCAGCTATGTCCCAGACCTTTTCCACTGATAAGGAGTTGATTGACTGAACATCTCATAGGGGCACCCCTTATGAACTCTATTTTGAGAAGCAGAAAAACTGATGAGGCCATGAGATAACTACATAGAAATAACCAGAGAACTGTTTCAAGGTCGGTGGATTTGGCTGGATAATCAAACTCATCTTTGTTTCTCTTTCTCCCTCGCCATGAAAGGAAAGATAGATGCACAGCTTCTCCATGAATTGCTGCAATATTTTGAATCAGGTGGAAAATCCTGGTCCCCCTTGAATAAACTCCGAGTGCTGAGAGGGTTCCTTGGGAAATGTGTTGACAATTTCCTGTGACCTTAGACCCAGGGGCTGCTCTCCAAAAGGCCTTATGATTATGATTTTAACTATGCCTAGGAAGACATTGGAGGAACACAGTCTCAGAATAGTATTCAGCCCCAATATACTAAGGACACATGGTACAAATGGCGTAAGAACCATTGTTGGGCAAGGGGTGAGGAAGTAGGAAGTCTCACAAATTGTTGGAAGGAGTATAAATCGACACGACCTTTGTTGGGAGGGCAATTTGCAAACCTATCAAAAATTCAAATGTGTAAATATGTCCTTCAACTCAGTTGTTTCATGTCTAGAATTTTACCCAGTCACAGAAGTGCTCAAAGATATACCAGCAAAGATCATCATTGCAATCATTTTAATAATATTCTCAAAATCTAAAAATAACCTAAATGTTCATTAATGAAGAAATAGTTAAACAGTGTCTGGTAGATCTGTTCTATGGTATACTATGCAGCAGTTAAAAAAAATAATGTTAAGGTGTATCTATGTGAAATGACATGGTAAGAAATAAACAGTTACTTATTAAATGAGAGACACGAGTTTTCAAACAGTATAAACCAAATTGTGTATGTACTTTAAATTATGTACACGTGTGCATGTGTGTATATTATATATATATAATATACATAATTAGCATAGGAAAACATCAAGAACAGATTACGTTACTTAGGGGAGGGGCTCTGGGTGGGAGGAGGTATAGGAGCAGAGAATGGGGGACTTTTACTTGTTTTCTTTCTATGTCAAAGTTATAAATTTTCCTATAAGAAACATATGCAACTTTCATAACAAGGTTGTTTTATTTTTTCCAAGCACATATAGAGATCTTTGTCAATGGGCCTTGGGATGGTGTTTCATGAACAGAAACACCTATGCCGTGACCAGAGTCAAGGCCACCTCACCCCCATGAGCACTGTTTCAAGTTCCACACCCCTCTGAGTATGACTGAACCCAAAGATGGCAGAGAGAGCATCACGCTCACCTGCTGCCTGGTGAGAGAAGGCGTTCACTGCTCCAGCTGCTTGTCGGGGACAGACAGAGCTTTGCGATTTGCCCAGTCCCTTCACTACTTAGTCTCACAAGAACCCGCAATATGAGCAGGACAGGGACTTTTATTTCTATGTCTACAGGGGGGGCATAGAGAGGTTACTAAACCAGCCCCGAGTCACGTGATTAGAAAGTTGGTGAGCCACAACTGAATCAGGTTAGAAGCTAGTCAAGCAGACGTGCTCATGTCCATTGCAGAGGTGCATGCCTGTCACCAGGACCAGACAGGTGGCAACCCTGGGCCCAGAGCAGGCTCTCACTGGTCAGGGCTCAGCGGACACAGCCCACGTTGCCTCTAACTTTTCATTTTCAAGCTGTCTGACACATCCCAGCAGTTAAATCTGATGTGTCGCGAACCCATTCTGGTTCTTTAAACGGGGCGCCTTTGTACGGTTCTTCTTCTATCATCTGTTGCCTCATGATGCATTGGTAGAGACTGCACTGTGTCCCCCCAAAATTCATGTATTAAAGTCCTGACTCCTAGTACCTCAGAATGTGACCATATTTAGGAATACGGTCTTTAAAGAGCTAATTAAGCTAAAATGAGGTCATTGGGATGAGTCCTAATCCAGTTGGATTGGTGTCCTTATAACAAGAGGGAATTCAGGCACAAACATGTACAGAATGAAGATGATGTGGGGACACAGGGAGAAGATGGCCAAGGAGTGGGGCCTGGAACAGCGCCTTCTCTTGCAGCTCTCAGAGTGAACCAGCCATGCCAACGCCTTGGACTTGCAGCCTCCAGAATTAAGACAATACATTTCTATTGTTTAAGCTACCTGGTCTGTGGTTTCTTATGTCGGCCCTAGCAAACTAGTACTTGTATCTCTCAGAATACAGCTTTGTTTTCCTTATCTCCGACTTCTTGAGAGAGGACCTCACTATCTTATACAAAGAGTAATATCATCAAAAAAATTCTCAAGAGACCTGCATTAAGAGGGTTCAGCTCTACAAAATAATCAGTGGTACCATCCCAGACTGTGAATTCTTTAGGTGGGGCTTCTTGGATAACTCTAGAAGTTTAGCAGATGTCTACAGATGAAGCCGCGTGGAGAGAGCCCTTCCCAGAATGGCCTGAGCCCTTCTGCAGATGAAGAACCCACATTGCTTTGCTTCAGGGTCCCCAGTCTGCTTACAGATAAAATGAACCCCCTCAGCGTATGAATCCCAGGAAACAGGAAGCCCTTTAATTTGTTCCAAGGAGGACTGCGCTGTTTTAAAGGTAGGAATTTAATGGATTTTTATGATGAAAAAAATAATATTTAGAAATTTTGGAAAATATAGAAAATGTAGGGGAAAGAAAAAAGAAAATCACCATAACCCTACCACTGTGACACTTTGTTTACTTTTTTGTATATTGTTGCTTTGTTTTACACGGTCATATTGCATAAATGGATACAGAATTATGTACTCATATACAATCTTACATACCTTTTTATTTAAATATAAAACATTCCTCCATGTTATTATAATCTCTCTGTAAACATCATTTTAAATGACTGCAAAGTATCTCAGCAAGTTGATCAGTTTTCTCAAACATGAACTGCAGAACATCTGCCTCAGAATTATATGGGGTGTGTTAAAAATGCAGAGTTCTGGATCTCATCCCAGAACCATTCAATCAGTCTCTAGGGGTGGAGGCTGAGTATCCTCATTTTAATAAGCTTCTCGAGCAACTCCTAAAGTTACAAAAATTTGAATACCACTGAAATTGGTATAACCATAGTTGTATAATGCCTTACCCCAAATGCTGAACACTTCTGTTGTCTGCAATTTTTGCTTTTATAAATAACTGTGTAAAGAACATCTCTGTGCATAAAGCATTTGGCCACTTTTGTAGTGTGTCTTCAGGATAGTTTCCCCAAAGTGATATAATTTTGTCAAAGATGTGAACCTTTAAAGACTCTTGATAGCCCTGACCAGTGTGGCTCTGTTGGTTGGGCATTATCCCACAAAACAAGGGCACATGCTTGGGTTGTGGGTTCGATTCCCAGTGGGAGTACGTACGGGAGGCAACCAAAAAATGTTTCTCTCCTTCTCTCTCTCCCTCCCTCCTCCTCATAAATAAATTAATTAATTAATTAAATAAATAAAGTCTTGATAAACACCCAATACACCTGTACACACTTTTAAGCACAGTCTGCTCAATTTTCAGGGAAAAGTCAGTGGCCATTTATTTATCTATTATTCCTGGTTTATACTAGCTTTTGCTTTCCAGTTCTTTTTTCAACAATGATCTGTCTTCATTACCAAGAATATTGAGTGGGCTCACAATAAAGTAGGCAAGAAATGAGCAAACAGTCAATAAAATGCCCTTTATTGATACATAAAAGATTCTAGCCTAACCCCATGGAAAACCAGGGCAGCAGATAACTACGGGCACCTCGAGGATTCCAGATAAAAAGCCAACTCAAAATCAACACAGCAACACCCCAACACACCCACCCCACGTGCCACAAAAGCAATGCTCTCCTCAATACAAGGCGATGACCAATATCTGAAGGCAGAAGCACAGCGAGGTGGATGCAGGTAGAAGCTAGGCTCACCCTCCCTGATGAGTGGGAATCATCTTTTAAAGAATGAAGAACACAGCAGTTGGCAGGATTGGGGATTCTGGTAAGGAAAATTTGTTCACAGAGCAACGGTGAGCTCAGGGCAGCTTATGAGCTGCCTTGGGTGTCAGAAAGAGCCATGAAACAAAGTGTCAAATGCATAGCAAGCATGCTGTTTTTTTAGACTGTGTGTTGAAACAGCTCGGGGAAGAGGAAATAATACAAAGATAGGGGCAACCTCAGGCAGCCCACTCTGCTACTGATCAGAGCAATGAGAACTCACTCGTTTGCTTAATTAGCCTTCACAGAGCATTTACCAAGTGCTGGGCATGGGTCTAAAAGGTTTATAATATCAACTTATTCAGTCCCCATAATCAAGCCTATAAGATACCATTATGTCTGCTCTACAGATGAGGAAACTGAGACACAGAGAGATCAAGTAACTTGGCCAAGGTCACACAGCTAATAAGTGGCAGAGTCAATATTTAATCCAAGCAGTCTGACTCCAGAGTCCAGGCTTTTATTCACTACCCTGTACTGTCTTGCAAGAAAGGACTAAGAAGCATGGGAATCTAGCATACAAAGGAAAAGAGCAGTGAGTGAAGCTGAAGCCACAGAGCCAATTAAAGTGACATTCAGAGCAGAGACGCTATCTGCTGACCCTCACACCCCAGCACATTTTGGAAAGATCAAGTCGTTCATTACAAACTAGCCTTTCAGCACCAGTCTTCTCCTAATTGTCCCCGCTGTCCCCACACACACACCCCCACCTTGGTCACCCTGCCTGCTAGCCTCAGAATGTGGTGCCTAAGCCCATGGGATGCCAAGCTCCTAGTACAATAATTCCCCGCCTCAGGGACCGCCTCTGCATCTTCTTTGAAGGACTGCAAAATCCGTCCTCAGGACCCCCATGCCTTGCCTCCAAGGCCTTCCACTGCGGCACGAATTACGTGGGCTGTAAACTCCCATGTGGAAGCAATCTCCAGGCTTTCCCATCAAACCTGGCTGGCTGGCAGCTCGCATGCCTAGACTGAAGCAAGCTGCCCCCCCTTTTAAACAAACACATTAAGTTAATAATAACACCAACCACAGTTTGACAGCCACGTTTACTAATTAATTCTTATTTGTCCCTTCTGTTAGAAAGGAGGTAGGATTTGCTCCATTTACAGATGAACTGAGACGCCTGATTTCTTTTAAGGCGGCACCAAAAAGTTATTGGAGAGTTTACCTGGGAGCCTCCCTCTTTGTTCCACCTTGTGGGGGCTGGAGATCCTAGAACCACCTCCTGCTCACTCCAGGTGGGAACCAGCCCTGCCCTTTGACATGAGTAAAGCTTGCTCCACGCAACCACCCCTTCCCTTCACCTGCCAATAAACGTGACGATCTTGTCCCATCCTCACAAGAATCCGAAGGAGGCTCCGTTATGATTGCCGTCACAGATGTGCAAGTGTGGTTCTGAGAGGTCAAATGACATGCTCAAGGTCACACAGCTCAGAAGCAGCAAGACCTATTGTCTCTAGCCTCACCTTTTGCCCAGGGTTGACTGATTCAGAAATTTGTTCCGGGTGATATAACAGATGCTTCCAGAAGAATAGAAGTCTCCTTCCCTGCCCAGCCTTGGGCTCTAATCATAGAACCAGCCCTCTCTCCCCACAACTGCCTCTAAAGGCCCGTGGGCTCTGGCGGGAGGAGGAACCTGCCTGTACTCAGTAATCTCTGTTCCCTGAATCCAAATAAGTTTATCTAAAGAACGCTGTTGGCTGGGTGGGATACCGCTGGACTGGTGTCTTCAGCCATGTCGTTGGATCTCTGCTGGACTTCCACCCCTAGCTATTTTTGTTCATGGATCTCAAGGCTGGGAAAGGGCACTGGGCATGCTCTCTGTCTGCTTATTTTAACTTTACCCTCCATCTTCTCTCCCTTCTAGAACATTTATTGGGCATTTTCGATGTACCAAACGTTCCACTGGGACCGTTAACATTCTAGATCATGTTTACTTATGACAACCCCGCCAGGTATGTATAGTGGAAACTGAGGCATGGAGAGCTTATATGCATGACAAAGGTCACATGGCTGCTGTGAAGCAGAACTGGATCTGCCTTTGGACTCTAGATTTAGGACACTGGTCTCCAGCTCCCCCACCTCTTACCCTTACTTACAGCAGAAGGTGCCTAACGCTCAAGGCTAATCGCCCCCCAGTCACATTTTTCAGCTGGCGATGGCCCGTGGGGCTGATTACAGCCATGTGTTGTTTCCCAGGAGGCCTCAGGGGCCCCGCTGCAGAAACCTCCTCTCTCACCTCCACCCTGGCTGCTGGGCAAGGAGGGTCAGCTGACTCTGAGGGCTTAGAGACTCAGGTTTCTGAGGCTGTACTAGAGAAAAAGGAAGTGCACTTGGCTTCCTGCTCAGTCTGGGCCTGGCCAACCACAGACCAGTTGGCATCAGCATGGTGGCCGGTGCCTAATGAGTAATAATACCACCAGGCTCATCTTGAACCTCAGAACTCTGTATTTTCCTAGGGTCTCTCTAAGGGCCCACAGCTCTGTGACAAACATGACCTCATACCATGACCTCATATCATGAGAATCATGATATTCTCCTGAGCCAGAATGAGCAGCGTGGCCAAGGGAGGGGTGATTGGGTTTGCCCCAAGTGAGTTGCAAGAACTAAAATTAAGGTCCCATTGTCTCCGGGAAGCCATGGCCTTGAGACCCCTCCATGCCTCGCCCTGGTCTAAGAAATAATGAACAAGTTTCTAGGTCTCTCAAAGTAGCTGGACTGCAGGTGGCTCCAGGACACCTGCTTAAAAAAAGACAGTGACCCTGTGAGAAAGTGACCCAGTGACCCAGGTGGCCAGCGTGAACACAGTTTGGCCATTATCTGCAGGCCTGCCTGTCTCCTGCACCCCAACCCTCACCCCTGCAATTGCTCTGCCCCAAAATAATGCAGCGGCAATGCTGCTCTGGACAAAACTGACCACCCATGGACTCTGCCTGTCCTCCATGCTAGGGTCCAAACCTGATAGCGAAGACACTGTTTGCCCAGAGCGCTTGGTTTTAAGTCCATGCTAGCCCAGCAGTGCCCCACAGCAAGGTGCAGGTGGGACATTTCTCTCCTCTTCTCTTGCCTGAGACAGGTCTGCTCAGCAGAGAGCTGGCCAGGCGTGGATGTCTGTCTCAGCGATCAGAGTCTCTTACCTGACCCCAGCTTCCTCAGAGGGTCTCCCAGACTGGACCTGGGCCTTGGAATCTCTTTTGAGGTGGCCCATTGGGATGGGTCGGGCCTCAGAGGCTACCCTGGTTCCCTCTTCACCACCCCGCACTCCTAACGCTACCTTTCTAGGTCCTCCCCTCTGACTCCTTCCCCTGGCTTCTATGACCCCCTGCTCATCTGCCCAGTCCCCTCATTCAGAGCCACCCAGGCCAGCCCTGAGGCCTCACTTTCCTCCCAGTCTTCCAGGCCCACCCCTGGTATGTGACTTCTGCAGAGAACCTCAGAGCTGGAGGTGAAAAAAACCCAGGAGCCCCCCAGTGCCCACATTTTACATATGAGGAAACCATGACCCACAAAGGCTTAGTGACAGGTCTGGGGCCACCATTTGGTAATAGCAGAGCAGGACCTGTTTCCAGGAATTCAAGAAATGTTTGTTCCACCAACCTGCACATAGAAAGTAAACTTAAAGTAATTGGGATGGTGGGTGGGGGTGTGTGGAGAACAAGATTCGTCCATTTACAGATGAGGAAACTGAGGCTCAGGGAGGTCAAGGGGGCTTCCCAAGGTCCCAGTTCACACTGTTTGTGGGTGTGCACTCTTAGATACAAATTAACTGGACCAGAGGCCCCTAATCCTACTGCTGACAGCTGATGTCCAGACATTGGGATTTTGTAACCTCAATTAGTCACCTATTAACAGGCAGCTCTGGAAATCTTCCTGCCATAAATCCCTCCACCTGCAGGGGACTGTGTGCATCTCTGTTCCCAGGAGAGCTGCTCTGTCCACGGATTCGGTTTCCCAGTCAGAAAAGAGCCAAAGAATCTGAAAAGGAATAGGGCTGGATAATACTTTCATTTTTAAAAAAATTTTAGTGAAGAAAATTCTAAACTTTTATCTTTAGAAAGTTCTAAATTATTTGAGTGACAACTCATTAGTTGCATGGAGAATTAATTCCTATTCATCCTACTATGGGTGTGGGTACCTTGGCACTGGACAGCCTGGCTTGGCATCCCAGCTCAAGTTTCTTAGCCCTTTTGAGCCTCAGTTTTCTAATCTGTCAAACAGGAATGTTATCCCCCTCTCCGCCCCTTTGTGAAATCTGAAATTAGAAAATGGAGGGAAAAGAAGACTGTGCTTTGTAAAGTGTCCTACAAACGTAAGCAATTGTTCATTATTAACATAATACTCTCCTGGCATTTGAGAAAGGTCTTTTGTGGAGGGACTGGAAGGGGGCTGGGGTCACTTGGCCGGGCTGCTCCCACCAGCCTGATTTCACGAGCCCCCTCCTTTGTCAGGGAAGCTTCTCTCTCAGTGTACCTGGCTCATTCCATCAGCTCCTTCTGAACCCTGCAATCTCAGCTCACCTTCCCACACAGCCCACAGTCCCTCTCCCCCACAGTCATCAGCCTGCCCTGAGCGTAGACACTGGAGCCCCACCCCCCTGCAGGGCCCTCAAGAAAGGGTTTCCCTTGCCTTCTCCCAGTCCCAGCTCCCCTCCTAGGGGCCACCTCACGGGGCAGCCCTGGTGAAGCTGGCATAGCCCCTTATTTTCCTGTACACGTGTCAGTCTCGTTGACCCCTGGTCTTTAAGGCAGAGCAGAGTCCCCTGCTGTCTCAGGCAGGTGAGAGTCTTCCAGTGGGAAGGCTGCAGGCGGGCTTGGGCCAGCCTGGTAAGAACAGCCCCTTGACACCTCCTGTTTTCTGAATCCCACAGTAAGTCAGAGGGAGGGGCAGGGAACAGGCACTCACACTAATCTTCTGTTATATACCAGGCACTTTGCCCATGTTCGCGCTACTGCCCGTAACCCACAGAGGGTATTATTATCTCCACTTAGCAGATGAGGTGAAACAGGTTCTGAGATGCTAAGAAACGTATCCATAGCCACACGGGACAGAAGGGATGGAACAGGAATATACATCCAGGGTCCTCACCTCTGGGCTGGGGTGTGGGGGCAGATCACATACAGCAGTCATTTCCTGAGTCTATATATAGCCAGAGCATATCAAAAGAAATGGGAGCAAAGAGTTCCATGGACTTCAGAATTTTTTATTATGATCTCATGAGAAGCACTGGGAGTAAATGTAAAAAGTAAAATTAGTTGCTGTTAGATACAGATCTTTAATATTGTTATGTTACTGTCTCTGTAAAAAAAAAACACCAAGAAATTCCTTCCTAACAATTTTCTGTTTGCAAAGTGAGTGGCTGGTGTGTATCAACAGTAGCAACTAATAATCATTGGCCACTTACTATTCACAAAGCCTTGTACAGGGAGGCTGGCGATTATTCCACTACAGCCTATGCGATAGGTAAAAAGGCTCCCTGTTTTACAGATGAGGAAACTGAGGTACAGAAATGATTCCACCCCCTCCCAGTCACTGAGATAGTTAGAAAACTTGAACTCCAAGGGTCCGATATTGGAGACTGTACCCCGACCCATTAAACATACTATGAACAGCTCTGGGACCTCCTGGACAAAGGACGGGGCACGAACCACCAGTGAAGGTACTTACTGTGTGCAAGTGCCAGAGAGTCAAAAACCTGCGATTACCATTGGCTGGTAATGGAATGGAAGAAAGGAAGGGATGGGTAGAGGGCAAATGGATGGCTTGCTGTGGGGGTCCTGGGGGTGACTACACACACAGAAGGGTTGAGTTGGCTATCAGCAAGATGTTCTGGATTCTTCTAACCGCCACCCTACAAGGGCTAGATGGGAACAGCGGGCAGATGCAGACAGCCTCAGAGGACACAGGTCCTACCTGGATGAGCTGCAGCTCAGCCTTCAGTTTGGATGCTGTCCATTGTGCTTCAGGGGCGCTGACCCCCCAGGACAACATCACCAGTCTGGTGTTATCTCAAACCACCCAAGGCTGGGCTGAGGGACGAGACACCTGCCTGTCACCGATTAGGCTTGAGGCCAGCTGGGACACCCATGGGAAGGAGCCCCGAGCCCACAAGCACTGGCTGAGCACTGACTGTGGAAAGCAACCAGGTAGGACTGAAGAGCCTTCCGGCTCAAGGAGTTACCTTCTAAGAACACCTCAGCGATGACTGTGGCTCCCATTTCCCTGTAGAGGAGTCTTCTGCAGTCCTCCCACCTCCCATTTCCAACCGGGCCACCAAAGCTCCCATCCTTTTGCTCCCCCCGGGTCCTCCTCCTCCCTTCTCTGCCCCCCAAGATCCAGCCCCTGCCTGCCTCTGCAGCCCCATTGTTCACTGCTGCTTCCTTCCCCCATGGGTCTCATGAAACGCCACTATTTTCTCTCCTTTTTGAGTAGGAAACACCCCTCCCTTTTACTTCTTCGGTGCTTTCGTCCGCAGTATTTTCTCTGCCTGAGCTGATCTTCCTCCGATCCCTCTCGAATGCCTAGACGATCCTGCTTGCCCTTCAGAAGTCTCCCCCCACCATCAGAAAGGTTAGGTCCCTGCCATATGCTTCCACAGCACATCCTGCCTTGGCCCATGGTTTGTATAATCACTTCATCGCTTTTCATCTCCAGGAGGACAAGGGCTGGGTCTGTTTTGCTCATTACTCTGTCCCTGTCCCCTAGCACAGCACTAGCACACAGCAGTGGCTCTTCAGTCGTTTCCAGTTCCTCAGATATGGTACAGTTCAGACTCAATTTCTTTCGGGGGGCTGAGCGCTGCAGTGCAGAAAAAGCCGTGCCGAATTAGCTTAATTAAGCATGTCACCATAAACCTCTGAGTGGCTGGAAATCCTTCCCCAGGTGCCCAGAGACCCAGGAGGCCAGATGAGAGGCAAAGGTGCCATGTCCACTGCTTTTTTTGGTGAAAGACCTCACTCCAAGTGTGGAAAGACTTGTAGTCTAGCTTAAGCCACTGCCTTGCTGGCTTCTTGCAGGAAGTCTGGAGGGTAGGGTGGGGGGTCGGTCAGGGGGAAATATGTAAGCCACCCAGGACTTGGCCAGCTGCAAGCAAGCCTCAGTCCAGGAGCCCCATACTGTCCTCCACCCACATAGCTCCTCCGCCCCTCCCACATGGACCACTGGCAAGAACCCAAGTTTTTGTAAACAGGGCCACAGGAAAGCAAGCACCCTTATCTGCTATCAGTTCTCTTTCTCCAGCTCAGCCACTTGGCTGGATCCTCAGCCAGGAGGTAGAAGCGGGCCAGACTCCTCCCCTTTTCTCCTTTATCTTTTCTCCCTGGCCAATTTCTCCTCCCCCGCAGCTTGAGCTCCCTGGGGTCCCTGCTCCGCCAGCTGGAGAAGGGAGGCAGCTCTATCTTCGCAGCCCAAGTCAAGGCCATGTCTCTGATTATCTGCACTGGTGAGACTCCCTCCTCCCTTCTTCCTTCCCTCCCAGTTCCCTCAGGATGGGGTGGCAGATGTGTTTATCTTGTTGGGGGAGATGGGGAGGGGTGGTGGGTAGCAGTCTGGAAGTTAGTTGAAGGGTGCAGAGTGCCCACCAGGTAAGGCTCTGGCTTTGACACAGAAGACAGGAGAATTGCATTTGGGTCCTCGTGATGTTCGAGCATCCAGTTGGAATCAGGTGGACAAGAGTTCATTGGGTGCAAGGTCTCTTCCCGCTGTAAAATTCTGTACAACCAGCTAGAAGGCTGCGGGGGACGGTTGTTGGCAAGGGTGAGCCTGACTGTCTGCCTGTCTCCTCTTTGGACTTCTAATTACACAAGTCTGGTACTGACCCAGAAAGAGGGGGTGGCTGGCTAATACTCTCCAGACTGTCATATTACACCAGAGGCATTCCAGCCTGAAAAAAATCTGTGAGTCTGAGGTATCACATTCCATGAAATGAAAATATCTGAGCCACATCCCTAAGAAAATAGATTCTATACTTTTCAGACCAACTGAACTGTGAGGGGAGAGGCGAGTTCCTCCCCCTTCTTCAACCACAGGCCCTTGTATTCTCCCCACAGTCGCCTAGGGAGCCTGGAGAAGTCAAATAGCAACTGAACTCATGACCCAAAAGCAAGACAGATGAGGGTACCGTTGGAATGGAGCACCTGGGATTTATAATAGCACCGTGAGACCTAAAACCGGGCCAGGTCGGGGATGTTTGGGGATGAACATAATCCCTGGGTAAAAATAAACCAAAGCCTAAAACACTCAAAGTAGATAGCAGGAGCTCTCGAAACTACCATATTGTAGCCCTTCACTTGCTGCAGATGAAAACAATGTGATAAACGTTTGACCCTACAATGGTCCTGAAAAAGGTACTGGAGAAAGCAGGAGCCTGAGACGCCATCCCTGTGGCTAGACGAGGGATTGGCCAGCTACGGTGCATCAGCCAAATCCAGCCCACTGCCTGCCTTTGCAAATAAAGTTTTATTGGAACATAGCCAGACTCAGAACATTTACACTTTGTTTATGGTTACTTTCGCATTACAACAGACTTGAACAGTTGTAACAGAGAACATATAATATGGCCTGCAAAGCCTGAAATATTTAATATCTGCTCTTTATAGGAAAAAAAAAGATTTTCCTCACTCCTGGGATAGATCAAAATAGGCTAAAAACACAGCACCCCCAAAGCAGAATGTGAAGTCCCAACTCACCTGGTTCTATCAGAGAGCTAGGGGCTCTCTGAGTATGTCTGTTTCCACATCCAAACATATCAGAGTGTGGGACATGGATACTCCTTGGCTGAGGGAGGAATGGTCAAATTGCATCTTAAACCCATTTATAATTCATTCAGCAACAAGTATATGTTGAAGAGACTGTTCTTGGCCCTTGGGACATGCCAGCAAACAAAATAGACCAAAAGTTGTTCCCCGTGGAGCTTATATACTCTAGGGACTGGTTTATAATGCCACCTCAAGACAGTTGTCCTCAGCTGGATTCTGAGGTCTCTACATCTCACAAGGAGTGAGGCTGGACCCCAGCATGGCCTAAAGCAGAACTGACTTTAGGGACCTTTGTGTGGTAGACTTTATTATGATTCAATAGAGGAGGATTTTACTTCCCTCTCCTCGGGGAGATTAGGCCTGGCCATATGACTTGCTTTGGCCAAGGAAATGTGAACAGAATGACAGGTGTCCCTTCCAGACAGAGTTTTATGGATCAGTGAGTGATTCATCACGTTAGTCCCTCTTGCTTCAGCTAGGAAACCATCAGTGTCCCATATCAAAAAGTTCCAATGTCCCTCCGTCAGCCCAAGATTGAAAACCACTGAAGAGACCTATAACCAACACACAAAAGACATGTGATACAAATGACAAATAACTTTTGTTATCACGAGCCACCAGGATTTTGTGGTAGCTACCACAGTGTAGCCACACATACCCCAACTTCGTTTTTGTACACTAGGTGTGTCCCAGTAACTTCGACTATATATTTTTTTTTAATTTCCCCACTGACTCTCATTGGGAAAATAACCCAAGCAGATGACATTAAACTGTCCATAGACTGTATGGGCCCTTTACCACACTTCCTGTCAACACAAGCCTTCCCAGAAGATATTCTATTCTGCTTGAGTGTTACACCTACAGCTCCTCATACCTTCTTTTGCGACTCTTAAAGGACAATGTCTGGTAGAGCTGGGTTTTCATATCACATTTTTTAATAGAGTGGGACATCTAACTCATACTTATATACCCTGGTCTAAAAATTCTAGCAGAGTCCACTGGTTATATGGAGTATATCCATGCATTCACGTGTCAGTCAGTCTTATTAGTGCAAAGTCATGTATATCCAATTCACCTACACCTTATAGGTAGCCAGACATTACCTGCACAGTGGTGTCCAGTCGACCTTTCTCTTCCTCATCCCACTCTCCAAGTTCAGAGTATTTCACACCAGCCCCACTTCATCCCATCTCTACACAAGAAGCCATTTCCCACTATGGCCAGCGTTCTTGTTCTTTAGCACATGCCCATTTTTTCTTGTCAATGACGTTTGTCTTTTGGGCCTCTGTGCACCTTTCTTCTGACTCTGTTACTTTCCTGACCACTCGGGGCAGGCTGCAAGTGTTGGCTTAGCTTTCAAAGCTAGAATCCTCAAGTTGGAAAGACTGGTGTGCTTATGGGGAAATACTGGGGTGTTTATCCAGGCCAGGGTCGGGGCTGCCATCTATGCCATTTGGCAGGAAGGAGGCTAGACCCGAGTCAGTGTGGGAGACAGGTACTGACCTTTGCCTCACATGGCTACTAGACCCGCGGAGCACTGGCAAAGCAAGATGGAAAGCCATGGGTGGCCCTAGTCAATAGGACGGGTAAGGAAAGGATCAGGGGTTACCGAAATATCAACGAGGTCCAGGAGTTCTGTTCCCCGTCCTAGCCCAAAACTTCTCCCCTCTGGGAGACACGGGAAGGCGGTTCTACTTTCCTTGCCTTCCACGGAACCCAGGTAAGCGAGGTGTGGGGACACATATCTCAGAAGGAGAAGGAGACAGAAATAAGGTACAGTGAAGGGGCTGCTGGGAGAAGCACCATTCCAGAGCCTTCTCCCCTCCTGTTACCTGCTACAAAGCTATGTATAACTGCGTAGCCCAGTACAAGTTCTCAGTCCCAGAAATAAGGAGGGGAGGGTCAATTTAAGGCCTTCCTGAGAGTATATGGGGAGGAGGCAACTGAAATTCCACAATCCTCACCCAGTTCATGAAACAGGAGATGAGAAAGTCCTTTGTAAACTGTGAAACACCACACAAATGTAAAGAATTGTTATGGTTGATTATTCTTCACTGCCTCTCAACTCCAGAACTCATTTCTCCTGAAGGACACAGAGCCTGGCCACATCCCCAGGCTTGTAGTAAACCCTGTGGTCGATCTGCGGCCTTTTGAATACCTTGTCTCCCCCAGACCCCTCCTGGCCAGGGTGCTTGTCCTTGGATTCTACCCACCAAAGTCCCCAACTCTTTTAAAGCCACAACTCATTCATGCTTCCCCTGTACCTCCTCCCATCTAGCAGAGTCCTACCTGGTCTGCTCCTCGCTCTGACACAAAGAGAAGAGCCATGCGGGGGACTTCCTAGATGGTTCTTCCTTGTCCCAACACCTCTTCTTCCTACCCTGGTCTTTTTCCCCAGGCTGCTAAAGTTCTCTTGCTGCTCGCATCTCTGAGTCCCACTGCACTCCACTGTGGAGCCCCTTTCCTTAAGTAGCATCCAAACTCCAGGCCTGTAACAGCTTCTTCCACACCTACCTGCCCTGGGACTCATCCTCTCTGCTCTGCTCTGAGTAGCAGGCACCTAACTGCAATAAACCCTCAGGAGGTGCTTAATAAGTGTCCAGGACTGTGGTAAGTGACATGTGGATAGCAGTGAGACATGGTCCTCGCACCTTCAAGGGAGTTAAAGAAACACATACCTGGAGAAAGATATTGGCTCAAGGATGACGAGGCCTTTGAGTGGTGCTCGATGTTCTTGTGTTGCTGGAGCACTATGGAGCTCGGAAGTGGGGTCCAGATCTTCGTGGAAGACGCATTTCATCTGGGCAGGGAGGAAAGGGTAGGCCTTGCTGCCCTAACACATTCCAGAGAGATGAAACTCTATCCTGTTTGTGACAGAGCTCCAGACCGGAGCTTTCACTGCAGCCCAGCACCCAGCGGGCTGTTTCCCTCTGGCCTCTCTCAGACGCAACCATTCACTGCAGCCTGAGGTCCCTGCTTGTCCCCGGGAGATGAAGAACAGCTGGCCACCAGCCTCAGTGCAATCACCCTTAGTGGACAAGAAGACGAGCGGTCAAGGAGCACTGATGTTGCTGAGAGCCAAGGAAACCAGCCCAGACGGGCCTTTGGAAAAGGACTGAGCAAACAGCCCTGGCCAACCATCTGATATTGGCCTCTGGTCTCTGTGAGTGACGGACACTGAATGAACACCCACACCCTCGCGGGGGTGGGAGGTATAGGGGGTTCTGCTGGGGACGAGAACCGGAGTGCTCTGGGTTAGCGAGGGTGGTCATCAATGAAAACGTGGCCGGGTCCACGGGAGGAAGTAGTCCCGCCGTCCCGGGACCAGGGCGCTTGAGCTTCCAGACAGAGGAGGCTGCAAAATGAGTATGGTTCTGTCATGGCTGGTGGCCACGGAACCACCCAATGTGATTGATGGCCCAGCTGATGTAGGCAAAGGAGCAGGGAGGGTGCTGCTGGGAGGGCTGTACCACAGAGGGAGACACAGCTGCCTGGCCTTGGGGGCTGCTCGCCACCCCAGGAACGGGCTTCCTGAGAGAAACACAGAAAGAGCCAGGTGGAAACAGATGTCACCTTCCCGTCCTTTGCCCATCACCCGTAATCCAGCCTGCCACAGCCACCATAACCGCCAACATTTATTGAGCACTTACCACGGGCTCCTCATCACGCGGGGATCTCATCTGACCCTCCCCCAACACACAGCCATCCTGCAAAATGGGACGGGCATGGAACCCCCACCAGACACGAGCACGCCTCAGGAGGTCTAGCGATTTTCCCAGAGCCACAGACAAGATGTGTCCCAGAAGCCCTCCCGTGGCTTCCTGCTCCAGGGTCCCCTGACTTAACGCATGGGGCCCAAGCAGAAGAGGCAGTCGTAGCCCTGCTGCAGGGGCCAGAGGAAGACCAGCTGGGGCAGCGGAAGGCACATGGGAGCCAGGCCCCGCCTGCATCCTCCACCTTGCTAAAATAAGATGGAGAAGAACTCGGGGCTTTCCAGACGCCCCTCACCTGCAGGTCTCTCCTGCAAGCCTGAACAAAGTGCCCTCCCTGCTGCTCAGTCAAGTGCCACGTTCCTTGTTCTGTGATTGCTTGCACCTTGGTCTCTAAGGCTTTTATTTGTTGTAGTGTCATTTAACTTGTTATGCCTATTGGTTTTATTTCTGAGGGAAAAGGGCTGAATTGTATTCACAGCTGCATCCCCCATAATGCTCACAGGCATGTAGTAAGTCTCAGCAATTACTTGCCCAGGGAAAGTCAGGAGCTGTCGCATGGTCCCTGCTGTGTCCCCACACGTATCCACATCGCCGTCTCTCTCGGTTTGTTTCTCTGCCTCTGCACAAAGGGTCCTGGACTCTGGTCCACCCCTATTGGACTCTTTCTTGCCTAGCACAGTGCCTGGTACACAACCGCTATGGTTATGCATTCACTTAACACACCACCATTTATGTCTTACAGGTTTTACACACATTTCTTTGATTTTTAAACCATTACTCCATGAGCATCCATAGGGTGGATATTCTTCCATTTTACAGGTGGAAAAACTGAGGCGTGGAGAAGTTAACTGAGCACACCCAGCTTGTAAGAGGCAGAGGCCACATTTGATCCCAGGCTTATCTGGTGCCCAAAGCTAACCTCCCTCGTGCAGGCCCACTGCCGTCTCAGCCTTGAAGCCATGGCCTCTCTCGTCTAACCCTTCAGAACCTGTGGGCTACCCAAGCGTGTCACCCCAGCAGGGAGCCTGTTTCTTCTGGGACCCAGGGAGAGGTCACGGGGAGCTCGGGACTGGAGCTTGCCATCACCCGCGTTGGGGGCATAGGAAGCGGGTGTTTTTCTTCCTTGCAGCCTCAGTGGCTGATTCCTACAGTGTATCCGCCCTGGAGAATGAACGGAAGAAGTGGCTTCCGCCTGGCACAGGGAGGAGCCGGCCTCTTCCCGCCCTGCAGAGGAGGGCTTTGCTCCAAAGCAACAGCTGCCTCTGTCTTGCTGAGAGCATAAGAGGGTTTGGGTGCAGGGTCTGGCTGCCACCTGCCTGATCAGGGCCAGGCCAGCCTTGGAACCCACGAACTGAAAAGTTTAAGGAGCTTCAGGTTTTCTGACACTTGACCTGGGCGCTCCCAGGAAAATGAAACTGGAGTCCAGGACATTTCCGGATGGGGGCTGGGGGCACGATCAATGAACAGTTCTCGAGCACGTCCTAGGTATAGGGGACTCTGAAATAGATTCCGGCTTTGCCACCTACCAGCTGTGTGACCTTAGGCAAGGCACTTAACTGTGCTAAGGCTGCTTTCCCATCTGAAAATGGGAGAAAAATAATACACATCTCATTTGGGCTGCTGGAACATTAATCAGAAAATATAAGCATGTGGTTTAGAATGACTCTTGGCACATAATGAGCGTTCAGCAAACGTTCAAAAGCAAGTGAGAGTGCCCTGGCCCGGTGGCTCCGCGGGAGCATCCCCCTACACACGGAAAGGGTTTGATACCCAGTGCGGGGGGGGCGAGGGGAGGGTGTTGGGATGGAGGTGGGGGCAGGGAGAACTGGAGGCAACCAATCAATGTTTCTCTCTCACCTCTTTCTCTCTCTCTCCACCCCCGCCTCTTCTTCCTCTCTCCAAAATCAATAAACATATCCTCAGGTGAAGATTTAAAAAGAAAAAAAAAAGCATGTGAAAGTGACAACAGACACTGCCATCAGGGTCAGTTTTCCCATCTGTAAATTGCTTCCAATTTACAGACGAGAAAACTGACACAGATGGTAGGAGTGAAGCCCGCCTTGACTCTGGAGAGCCTGGTTTCAAATCCTCCATTCTTCTAGGACTCCCCTCCTCCTTGTAGACTTCGCAGCATAGAGTCACAGGCCAGAGCACGTAGCAAAGCCAGGATTCCATCCTGATCCTGGAGAGTCAGAATTAGGAAGTGATGAGTTGGGGGTCTTTATTACATTTGCTTTTAATATAATTTATTTAATTAAGTGTGAGTTTTGCATAATTTATTATTTAATAATGGCTGCGTGTAACAACTGACTGAAGAAGATGCATGGCCAATTCTCAGGTTTGTTGTAAATCTAAAGGAGATAACGTCAGTGTCAACCATCAGTGTGCTGGGACCAGCAGTGGGACCTTGGGCAAGTTTCTTACCCACCATGTGCTTCAGAGGCTCCCATCTGTAACACAAGGCTGTTGTGAGGATTACATGAGAAAATATATTTAAAGAATCTAGCCAGGGCAGGACCAAGGTGAAGCAAGCAAAAACCCTACGGAGCAAAAATCCAGCCAGGGTCCCTGTCTCAGGGTACCGTGCTGTGCCTGTTTGGCACTGGGGCACCTCCTTAAATGTTGTATGTTAGGTGCCTTACTTGCCTCACCCAAGTCCCAGCCCTACTCCTGGCATATAGTAGGTACTTGCTGTTATTATAAGAGCTTCAAGGAGGATATAACCTAACAGAGTAGACAAGAAAAGTTACCTAACTATGCACAAGAAAAACAATGGCCCAGGACATTGTCCAGGGGCATATGGTAGGTACCCAGTGAGCCTTTCAGATAATGAGGGTTATGTTTCAGCAAAAGCCCCCACAGCCTGCCCATGAGACTGAGCCATCTCTAGAAGATCCAGGGTTGCCTGAAAACAGTTGCAAGCAAGATTTCTTTGCATTGACCTGACTGGTGTGGCTCAGTTGGTTGGACTTTATCCAGCAAAGAGAAAGGTCACTGGTTCAATTCCCAGTCAGGGTACATGCCGGGGATGTGGGTTCAGTCCCCAGTTGGGGCATACACGAGAGGTAATTGATGGATGTTTCTCTCCCACTTCAATGTTTCTCTCCCTCTCCCTCTCCTTCTCCCTCCCTTCCCCTTTCTCTAAAAATAAAATCTTTTTTAAAAAGATTTTCTTTGCATTAAATCGAAAGATAAAAAATACCAGTCTTCAAAGTATACCTTCTCCTGTATAGCAGGTAACTATATATTACAGTATTATTCGCCCACAAAAATTTTACAATAAAATTGATGTGGCGGATAGGGGATAGTTTCTGATCTGTAGTTTCTCAAGTTCCCTGATACCCCACTGTCCACTAACCACCCCAAAGGTGGCAATGCGGGGAGGAAAGGGTGCTAAGACGCTGGCCATATCCTGTCAGGGGAACAGGAATGCTATGTGGAATGGAGGCAGTGACAAGTTTTCCCTTGTTGAAGAGCGTAGGGCAGAGGAATTGGGGCTTCCATTAGGGTTCTGACTAATCCAGGGAAATGGAGCCAACGGGATATACAGAGATATAGAGAAAGAGACTTATCATGAGGAACTGGCTCACACAATGATAAAGACAGAGAAGCCCCACAATCTGTCATCGCGAACATGAGGCCCACGAAAGCCAGTGGTGTAGTTCGGTCCAAGCCTGAAGGCCTGAGAAGCAGGGAAGCCGATGGTGCAAATCCTAGTCCCAGTCCCCGTCCAGGTCTTAAGGTCCAAAAACTGGGGGGTAGAAGGGGCAGCCAATGGCAAATTCCATCCTGAGTCTGAAGACCTGAGAACAAGGAGCACCCATGTCCAAGGGCAGAAGAAGCTGGATATTCTGGTTCAAAGAGCGAACTCACCCTTCTCCACTTTTTTGTTTTATCCAGGCCCTCAGTGAATTTGGGTGATGCCCACCTGCCCTGGGGAGTTCGCAGCCTGCCAATTCAAATGCTAATCTCTTCTGGAAACATCTACACAGATACACCCAGAAGTAAATGTTTCTATAAAGATTTTGCCAGCTACCTAGGCATCCCTTAGCCCAATCAAGGTGACACATAAAATTAACCTTCACGGGGTTGATGCCTTTAAAAAAAAAAAAAGTGGCTGGAAAAATTCCTCAGGTGTATAACATTTCATAGAAAGACAACTCTCAAATCTCTAAATCATGTCAATGTAATATTTCAGCAAATTCCATATTAATAGTGAGGTATGGTGATAAGAGAATTGGGTTTGGGATTAAAAGGTTTGGTTTCCACACTTTATTACCTCTGTAACCTTGGGTAAACCATTTGACTTCTAGGAACGTCAGCTTCTTCATCTGTAAAATGGGCACTCTGGCGAGGAGCAAATAAATGAGAGCCCTTCAAGGTAGATTTTTCTATACCAATGTTCACAGTGGCTATGGAATGGTTGAGCATTTGAAGATCCCCAGTCAATGACACCAAGGAAGAAGGTCCCTTTGGCTTCCAAGATGCATAGTGAGCACTGTAGGCGAGGGCCACTCGTACAGATCAACCCTAACCCAGGAACATTTGAAATCTGCATGCTTGGTTCACGCCCAGGTGGTCCCATGTAGAGATACTGCAAGAATGTTTCTGCTGCCTGCGTTGGAAGAAGGGACTTGCACTACAACAGCTGCAGACTTAATGTCTTCTTCTTCTTTTTCTTTTTTTTTTAAGATTTATTTATTTAGCCCTAGCTGGTGTGGCTCAGTGGATTGAGTGCCCATCTGCAAACTGAAGGGTCACCGGTTTGATTCCCTGTCAATGCACAGGCCTGCATTACGGGCCAGGTCCCCAGTGGGTGGCGCGCGAGAGGCAACCACACACGGATGTTTTTCTCCCTCTCTCCCTACCGTCCCCTCTCTCTAAAAATAAATAAATAAGATCATCAATGTTTCTCTCCCTCTCTTTCTCCTTCCCTTCCCCTCTAAAAATATTTTTAGAGAGAGGGGAAGGAAAGGAGAAAGAGAGGGAGAGAAACATCGATATTCAAGAGAAACACCGATCTGCTGCACCTCGCGCGCCCCCATCTGGGGGTCTGGCCAACAACCCGGGAGTAAAGGACCGATAAACTTTCGATTTGGAGGATGACATCCAATCCACTGATTCACACCAGTCAGGGACCAGACTCGATGACTTAGTATCAAAGACGTTCCCCACCTTTCAGCAAGCCCACGACTCTAGGGAACGAGGATGGGCCAGAGACTTGCAGCCTTTTTTCAGGCAGAAATCTAGCTCTTGAGACTGGGAGGACCTCTTGCGTCTGAAGGGTTGACCTACTATCTCACTCATTCCTGTTCAGTTGGTCTCTGTAGCCCCAGATGTCGGGGGAACACCTGGATTTGCTCTCTTCTGAGACTGACGGTGATGAAGGAACACAATGGGGTTCTACATGGCAGTGCCATAACTCAGGAATAGCAGTGCAGTGAAGGAGAAATGGCCAGGGACCTGCAGGCAGAACTTTACAAGTTGCGCAATGGAGAGAGGTGGGTGACCCCAGGCAGCCCAAGAAATAGACCATGGCTGGACACCTGTCGCCCCAACCCCCACCCTGTGTCTGATAAGAACTATCGCTGCGCCACACAAGGTAAACAGCAGGGTCATGTTGTACACTGTTGTGAAGCTCTTTGAATTGGTTTTGGGTAAGTATATTTCTTCTGTGTTTCATGTAGCAAAGTGAATTAATACCTCCTGCTGATGCCACCTACATTTAAAGCAACTACTGAATTTCCTTAAGCTCAAAAGTAAACTTTACAGGTTGATAAACCATGAGAAGCGGTAATATCCTACGTGATTCACTCACCTATTTTTCTATAAAAATGCTTCTCTTAAGGGGACTTAAAAATGCTTATTAGCTAAGCCAGCACAGACCTTTAAAAAGTAAAAAAAAGTAAACCACTAGCCCTGACTGGTGTGGCTCAGTTGGTTAGGCATCGTCCTGCAAAGGGAAAGGCCACCGGTTCAATTCCCATTCAGGGCACACGCCTGGGTTGTGGCCCTGTCCTGGGTTGAGGCTCGTGCAAGAGGCAACTGACCGATGTTTCTCTCGCGTATTGATGTTTCTCTCCAGCCTTTCTCCCTCCCCTCCCCTCTCTCTAAAAATAAATAAACTCTTTTTTTAAAAAGTCAACCACTAAATACAAATTATGTGTTCTTGATTTAACGTGTCCCCATTCAACCCTACATGCTCTTTAGAGAAAAATAATGAATTAGGTATTCAGTCCTTTTACTCTGGGATTGGTAACTGTGTTTCAAGTCTTCCCCACCGTTCTCTGGTTCCGCTGAGGCTCCCAGGCCCTCCCATCTGCTCCAGGGCTCCAAGCCAGAAGCACGCAACATCCCTCCAAGTCAGCCTCTCTCTCAGACAGTTACCCCTTGGTTTTCCAACTGGCTTCTCAAAAGGGCAAATCTGTTATCTCCTGAAATTCTATTTTTAAAAAAACAAATAAACTGTCACAAGCTTTCAAAAACAGTTACCCAGTTTTCTTTACACTTCGTGGAGAGACCAGCATCAGGCAAAATACTGAAGTAGACCCAGTTTCTCCTTTCTGTCAACCTCACCCCTTCTTTCTGTATGCTTCTCCCTCCACCCCCACCATACAAGTTAGGGTTCTTAGCTCCAATTAACAAACATAAGGTCTGGCTGACTTTGGCCCTGGCCAGGTAGCTCAGTGGGTTAGAGCATTGTCCCCATACATCAAAGTTGCAGGTTTGATCCCCAGTCCGGGCACATACAAGAATCAACCAATGAATGCATAAATAAATGGAACAACAAATTGATGTTTCTCTCTCATTCCCTTCCTCTCTCTCTAAAATCAATCAATTGATAATTATTTTTTTTTAAAGACTTGTTTCTAAAAAAAAAAGTCTGGCTGATTCGAGCAAAATAGAAATTCATTTGAAAGAATATTACACACGTCGTAGAATCTCTGGGAGGGCTTGAGAACCAAGTTTGTGACTCTGCAGCCAGAAGTCATTCTGCTAAGACTCACCACAGGACTTGTCTAGCAAGAACACTACAGCCGTGGGCACTGGGCACACTGTTCCTGGACACTGGATTGGCCTTCTAGCCTCTCGGCCACCACTGCCCCAGGAACCCAGACCGCCTCCAGGGAGAGCTTACGAAGCCCTGCGTCTTTGCATCTCTACCTCCTGTTCTGAGTCAGGGGACAGATGTGTCTGCTGGGCAAAGCCCAGGTCATGTGCCCATTCCTTGGCTGCAAAAGGAGGCTGGGAAAGAGCATACCTGGGACTTTTCTCTGCTAAAATAGTAGGCTCTGCTGCCACCAGTCAGGACAGGGAAAGCAGGAATTCCCTACACAAGGAGAAAGGTTCAGACACTGGCCGAAAAGAAAAGCAAACATGAATTACACTCTCCAAAGCCACTCAGCTCTTTTCCGCTCCCCCTACCCACACAGAACCACTGCCTCAGTCAGTAAACACTTACCAGGATGTCCCTCAGAAATAACTACTTTCTTAAAGATGGCCAAAGAAAGGACAACGTTTAACAGAAAGCATCAGTAAAGGAGATATCGTAGGACGATGCCGTTCCCACTCTTGACCCAGACAGCTTCTGAATCCTACATGTCTAAAAGAGTAGAACAAACACTGGATTTTATTGTCCCCCCCGACCACTAGATGTCCACAGGCATGGGACATGTCCTGTACCTCTCCTTCTAAGTATCATTTTTAGTTCATCCCATCCAGAGGTGAAATCTATTTCCCCACCCCTTGAATCTGACCAGGTCTGGTGACTTGCTTGGGCGAACACATTGTGGTGGGAGTGATGTGCCAGGTCCAAGACTAGCCACCCAGAGCCCTTGCCTGCTCTTTGCTCTTTGAGTACGGCTGCCCCATAAGAACGGCTGCAGCTAACCTGCCGGAGGATGAGAGACCACACTGCCCCAGCCCTGGCCCCCATAGACCTGCCAGCCCCCTGGACCATCTGCCAGCTGATCACGGGTACACAAGTGAGCCCAGCTGAGACCAGAACCTCCCAGATAGGCTTAGCCCAAATTACCCATCCGCCGGAGTGGAAGCTAAACAAATGGCTGTTATTTTTAGCCCCTAAGTTTTGGGGAGGTCAGTTATGTAGCAAAGTGCATTGCTACATGGTGCTTGGCCTATACGGACGGATGAAGGGGGCTCCAGTGCAGTGGGTGCCCCACCCGTGGCCCCTCGCCCCCACCATTTCAGTACGTGCCTGTCCAATTGCCAATTGCCAGCACCGGTATCTCTGCCTGGGGGCTCTCTCTGGCCAACAGAGCCTAGTCGCTCACCCTCACAGCAGCCCGGAAGTACAAAGTGGTCCTCCAACCATGACAGAGGGGCTGGCATATGAACACCCTAGCTCCCTTGCCCCTCGGGTGTGCTATCGCTGAGTCCCTTGTCCCTTACCGACTCCAGACCGTCCGTCCAAGCAGAATCGAGGTCCAGCTCCCCGTCAGGATAACTAACTCAATAACAAGCCATTATGGCTGCCTCCCTGTCTCTGACCATTCCCCCCCACTCTCCTATTGGTGTTTCCTGGGGTCACCTCTCAGATAAACTACTTGTACCCGACCCCCATCTCCAGATTTGCATCTAAGCAGCTAAGACCCATGGCACTGAGATGAGGCTTCCACACAGAACCAACACTATCATCAACCTCTCACCTCTGTGTTCCCAGCCCCCATTCCAGTCGGGAGTCAGCTGCATCGATGCTGCCCACGATCCCGCCCCAACCTCCCAAGTGCGGACACCTGGGAATGGCTGCTCACGGGGCTTCAGTGGCTTGAAGAACTGCTCCTCCATCTCTGAATTTGTCAGCTGTTGTTGCTTTTTCCTTTGCTCTCCAAAGCACCAGCTGCCTCATCTTATGGTCTGGTGGGGTTGGAGGTGGGTGGAAGAGGAAAGGCTTAGAGAAGAGGAAGAGCCAGACTTGGAAGAGAAAGGTATTGAGCTGGCTGGCCTGTCCCCACCAGTTCCTCTTACCCTGCCCAGATCTGGCAAAAGGCCCACCCTGAGCCCCCAGCAGAATGTGATACTCAAAGGGTCACGTTCAGCAAACACATGCCTGAGCCATGAGGGCTCAGGGGATGACGCGCAGCACATACACTCAAAGATTTTACTGAGCGCCTGTTAGGTGCCCGGCACTGCTCTGGATGTTGGGATGTAGTGCACACTGGCACTACACACACGCGCACACACATGCACGAGCACACACACGCTACATATATTTGTCTATCACCCCAAGCCAGGGATATCTGTCTTGGAGCCTCACAGCACATAGGAAGCTGAAGTGGGAATGGGTTCTGAGGTCAAACAGGCGTGTATTCAAATCCTGTCTCCACACGCAGGTAGCTGTGTGACCTGGGGCATGTCAGTCAATCTCTCTGTGTCTGCTTCCTCCTCTGTGAGGCAGGGAAAAGAACAGTACCTGTCTTACAGTGCTGCTGGGAAAATTAAATGAGGTAGCACCTGACACATAAAAGCCCTTAATAAACCTTAGCTACTAGGACTATGAAGGTAGTGACTTTCTGTTACATAACCCACCGTGTTTCCCACAAACCCCACTGGCGCAGGGCCCGGCAGAAATGTACATGAATGAGACTGGTAGGCTAAATTCCTTCAACATAGCCACATTTTATTTGTGTCTTCTTCACTTTTTTTCTGTGAAGAAATAGGCTTTTCATTATTGCTTTACACACACACACACACACACACACACACAGAGCCTTCTTGGCCTTTTATTTTTTCTCATTCATGACAGAGGGATGAGTACAGAGAAATATTTCCCTACCATTAGGAGAAAAATGTTTAGGCAGCCCTGGGGACTTCTGGGAGTGGTGGGGCCTGGGGCAGGCCGGAGAGCAAACCACATCTTAAAAGTCACTGACACTACCCCGATCGATGTCACGACTGACACCTCAACTGATGCTAAGGGGAATCTGGCCTTATGTGGCCAGATATCCCAAAGTTTCAAGAGATACTAGAAAAAGAATGGATTATGATAGTAAATCTCTTGATGTGTTAAATATTGGCTCAAAATATTTAGAAATATTGCGGAGAGCACAGTGCATTGTGATGGGTCCCTGGACAGTGGCCTTGACACCTCTACAACCTTGGCTCACCTCTAGGCCTCTGCAGCCTGAGGTGTTCATGACGCAGGGCCGCCACACTATGCAGCTCCAGTGGGCACTAGTCACACTTGATTCTTTGAGGCTTATGGCTCAGAGCAGTGGCAGGGTCCCTGCTACACCCCCAGCGCCACAGCCAGGCCAGTGGAGCTTCAAGCAAGCCTCTCTCCAAACAGACGCTGGCCCTCCAATCTCTCCCTTCTCTGTCTCGTTGGCACTAAATGTACCACCCAATTAGCCAAGTATCACGAGCTACTGTCCTCTAATTATCTCCAGCTAGTCTTTTATTGTATCAGCATACAAAGCTATCAAAGTACAAAATCCAGTCTTGTTAATGGATGGTTTCATTAGTGTATGTCTTGTCTCCCCAACTAACACACAAACTTTATGAACGGGGATCACATTTTATGTCGTTTTGAACCATATAGCACCTCTTACACGCTATTAATACCCCATGCCTACCTACGCGCTGACAGATTCATCACAGAGGTAATTCTGAATTTGTTGCTACTGTGGGTGGCATTTAGATACAGAAGAAATCTCTTCCAGGAACACCAAGAAAGAGAAATATGTAGGAGCCAGTCCTAAATTTATCTAACAACAAACAAATTAGCCATCTCTGTGCCTTCCGTGTCAACACATGCCAGCCATAAAGTGCAATCCTGTAACAGGGGCTATTTTAATGCAGCATGTTTTTAATTTCTCACCAGTAAAATGGTCAGCTTACTAGCCACGTCCTAGACGGGCCAGAGAGAAGAAAGACCTTATAAGCCGCCTCCATTTATAGAGTATATTTAAAATCAGAGAATATTAGGTACATTGAGACTGAGTACACTGTTAGGTGACAAAAGTATATCAAAAAAGAAAAATCCTTAATTGTTACGGTATACCTGGGTTGAACGACCAATCTTTAACCTATTGATTATTTAATTAAATCATCTGTTTTCTTGGGGTCCAGCAGTAGTCCTTGTACTTTGTTATGTAATATAAAATAATTTATTTGCAGTTGCATTTATTCTTCCCTTCCCAAGGCTACTTAATTTTTTTCTCCTGTTTTAATAGGCCTAGAACCCCCAATAAAAGAGAGTGGAACAAACAGTTTGAGCGCAGACGAATAACTGCAAACACGGAGTACTTGAATCACAAGGTAGTCCAGCTGGAAGGAACCGTGAAAATAATAACAATCCAACTCTCTCCTTTTACAGATGAAGCAAGACTCATCCAAGGACACACAGTCAGTGACAGAGCCTGTACACATCCGGTCCCCAGCCCCCTCCACTCCCATTAGCCTTGGAACGCCAGGGCTCCTTCCAACACCTGCAGCCAGGCCCTTGAAGGCCTGATCCCCTAGGATGATGGGCTTGTAGAATTGAAAGCTATACTGATAGCAAAAGTTTACCCAGTCAGTGTTTGCTAAGTGCCAGGAGACAAAACATTAGCAATCCAACCGTGAAAAAGAGCCCAGGTCCCTGCTTTTTCAGATATAGCTTCGGGTGCAACGATGACCAATGAGTAATAAAACTCATGAACATGACACCTTCCGAGAATAAGTATGAAAATCCTAAACCAAGATGGTACAACAGGGATCGAGGAGGAGGGAGCTGCTCTCCATAGGATGCCAGGGAATCTCCCTGCAGTGTCCCTAACTGGGGAGGGGCAGGCGCCTGGGTCTAGGGTAAGGCCCTAGCTTTGATTTGAATACTGATTACCTCTGACAGGAAATTCACTGCCTCTAATGGCCCACTCATCTTGTTAAAAAAAAGTTCATTCCTGAACCCAGCTGAAATCGACCTCCATGGTACTTTCAGCTTCAGCAACTCATCTTAGTGAGCATCGCAGAAACCAATCAACTAATAGTAAGGAGCCTGTCAAAACCGAAGCACAGCCCTAAAATACAGTGACAGTTGTTTCAGTGTCGTAATTTAAAACAATGTTTTGGGGGAAGTACAACACACCAAGAAGATGTCGTACATGTTCTCATTCAACCCCCAGTTCATAACAGTGTTTCAAACCACCATGTCAAAGGAGGTTCAGACAGCCAGCCTCTGGAGTCCTAGACCTGTCCCTGTGAGCCACCTGACATCATTAACAGGACACACCAACTCCCTTCTATCTAGAACTCTAGTTAGGGTTTCACAGCCCCAACACTGCTGGTCCCATGGGCCCATTGTTTGGCACGGCAAAGGAAAATTGGCTCTGTGCTTTCTAAGACACTCATGGAATCATAGAACCAAGAATTCATCTGGTCCAACCTTCTTTTTTTCACAGACAAGGAACTGGAAGCCCGGAAATAAGAAGTGACCACCCAGGTCTATCAGCACCTGGCATTATGCCCCCTCCAGCCCCCAAACCAGGTTGGGCAGGGATGGGCAGTTACACTAATGTATAACTCCCAGGTTTGCTGGCATGCCGGCAGGAACTTCCAATCCTCCTGTGATTTTTAATGCATGTTCAAGAAGAGAAAGTCCAGTTCCCGAACTCCCTTTTCATGTGGCCCTGGAGTCCAGAAATCTTCCAAACATGTGACAATGCACTGAAGAGGCCAAGTGACATGCACCGATTAGTCTGCAGGGGTCCTCCACTGTGCGGAAAGACACAGGCCCTGCTCCAAACCAAACCAAAATGATGCAGTCAGAGAAGTGGAAGTCAAGGGCAACACAGAAGCCAAAAGTATCTCAGCTTTTACCTGAGTCTGGAAGTCTGCCCACAATGCCTCAGGGCGCTCTAGGCTAGGCAGTAATATAGCCTGTAACCGGGGAAGAAAGATGTCTGAGGACATGGACCTTCTTGAGCCAATGAATGAAGAGCCCCAGCCCTTCTCCTCTCCCCAGCTCAGAACGACTTGGGGGGATTTCAGCAGTGGCCGTAGCTGATTGGCTGTGCGTCCCTTCTCTGCCTTCACTGGCTTCTGCTGCAGCTGGAACTTGAGAACAGACCATTTCTCTCCTTCTGACCCCTGGATTAGCAGGAATAAATGACTTCCTCAGGTGGAAGGAAAATGCTGGAATTGCCATTCAATAATTCTGGGCAGCAGCTCTCAGAAAAGAAAGCACCAAAAGCAGGAACGCCAGCTTCAGCCGCCAACTGGTGCTTCCCAGAGCAGGCCCCAGGTCCCAAGTTTCGGGCAGACAGGAAAGCTGGTAGCTACATTACCCGGGATCTCTCCATCACTCATGGGGCAGGGTGACACCCCTCTGAGTCGCGAACCATTACGCCATCCACCACTGGCCCTGCGGCAGCACAGCTGAGGTAGGGCCTTGGTTTTCTATGCAGCTGCCGCACCTGAGGGTGAGCACACTACAGTTGCCACAGTGTATCTCAGTTTCCCCATTTGTAAAAGAGGCATAAAACAAGCCACCCCCCACTTACCACCCCAACCCCCTGGGTGCAGAGGGGGAAACCAGGTGGAATGGAAACATTCCAGGGAGGGACAGGCTGGGCAGAGACACACTTTCTCCCATAACTCTGGGTCCCCAGGGGACAGTGAATATCGGAACCCAGACCTGCCGAGTGACCCCAGTACCATCTGACATCCCCCCCAAGTCAAGTGTGGGGGCTGAGAGCTTGAGTGTTGGAGTCAGAGAGACCAGGGTCCTGTCTTGGTTGTGATTGGGCGTAGTGACTTCTCTCTGAGCCTGACTTTTCTCTCCTGTAAAATGGATCTAATGATAGCACTCTCTCATAGGTACTATCAGATGAGACCATGTGATGAGGGCTAAGCCCGCCACCTGGCATGCATGGTAAGTCTGCAACCTCGTGTGCCCAGGTTGCAGCACTAAAACTTCTCTGGAAAAAGGGCTCTGTCACCCTGGGGGCAGCAAGCTGCTCCCATATCTCCAATGCCATCTTTGTCCACAGTCTTTTCATTCCCAGAGCTGACCCCCTCCATCTCATCTGATCCTCACCAAGCCCTATTAGGCAAGCAGGGTGAATATGCTCTTGAGTCCTGCTTAGAGGAGAAAAACAAGTCTCAGAGGGGTTAAGCGATTTGCCCAAGGTCACACAGCAAAGTCACAAATCCAGGCCTGTTTAACAGGGCTGGAATGAGAGGGAGGCAAGTGAGGTGCCAGGGTACAAAATTTAAGGAGGAATGCGATTGCGCAATCTTGAGAGTAAGCACCTCCTTAAATTCTGCCCTGATGCCTGACCCCAAGCCATGGGCCCTCCCCAGAGCATGGGGCGCTGCTGCCTCCACACACTGCACCTGCAGGTCAGCCCTGCAAGAACCTGCACCCGGAGCCTTGGGGCAGCCCGATCGACTGGTTGGGCCAGGCGTCTCCCTATGTCAGGATCCAAGAACATGTTCCCAGAGCCTCGCTGTCAGAAACACTTCCCACAAGAGTGAGATGGAGCAGCAGAAGGAAGCCGTGTCATTAAGGCCACATGAAGCTGCCATGCACCCTTGAGCCACAGGGTCAGGGAAGACAAGCTGAATCAGCCTCCATCCGCCTTACGGAGAGATGGGCCAGGACAGACAGGTCACAGGGGCAACTCCCAGGGTGATGGCCCCTTGATGCTGACCCATCCAGCCAAGCTCTCCTCTCTCCAGCCCCTGAGAGGCCAGCTAGGCCCCAACTTGGCCTCCTCCTGCCTTACACAAAGTGCGAGGGGCACCAACGAGCTACAGAAGATGTATTTTGAATCTGAAAGAGCAAAAGTAATCTTTTATAATGTGAACGATTAGGTGTACTAATTAGCCAGCTTGCTGGAGTCTGGATTACTACTTATTTAGCTTCTCTAAAGAAACAACACCTGTGTACCAGGGCGAATCTAGGGTAGTGGGCAGTTCTGGAGGCTTGAGAGCTAGTCTGCTGGGATTCAAATCCCGCTTCACCTGGGCAAGTGACCTGCCCTGAGCCCATTCCCTCCACCTATAAAAAGGGGCCCACCACCCTCAGGTTATTACTATTACAAAAAACAGCCATAAGAAGTGCCTATAATGGGCCAGGTACTGAATCTTATTTTTTTTTTCTTATATGTATTATTTAACACTCATAACAACTCTGTAGTGTTTTTATTTTTGAAGAGTAACTTATATGCAATAAAGTGCATAAACCTTCAGCATGCAGCTCAAATCATTTTTATGTGCATTATACTTTGTCTTCTAATCAAATCTCTATCAATGTGGATTAGTCTTGCCTGCTTATGAACTTCATATAAATAGACTCACAATATGGGCTCTTTTGTAGTGGGCTTCTTTCATTCAACTTTATGTTTCTGCAATTCATCCATGTTGTTGTATATATAAGGCATTTATTCTTTTATACAGCTGTATAGTATTCCACGGTGTGACTGTGACGGTTTATCCATTCAACTGGGTGCCCTCATTATCATCCCGTTTTGCAAATGAGGAAACTGGGACTCTGAGCTGCTTCCTAAATTTTTAACCTGAGGTCAGAGAGTGAGTTTGGCTCTGAGCAGGGACTTAAACCCAGGTCCCTGACACCAAAATCTACTTCTCAACAGGGCAGCAGAGTCTCCCATGCCTCTGGAGTACTGGTGAGGGGAGCAGAAATGAACTGTGTCCTGTGTGGTCATGAGCTTTTCTCTCTGCAGTACAATTGGCAGTCAGGGGGCAGCTACCTGACTGGCTCCCGGGGGTGAGAAAATTGCCTCAGGTTTGGCCATTGCCAATATTTATTTTCACTGTAACCCAAGCTGACAGCGCAAGTAAGGTCGTCACAAACAGCCCTGTACCTTGAGACCTGGCCTTTGCCAACACGTCAACACAACTGCAAACAGCCTAAACTCAATGGAGGCACCCTCGTCCCCTAACCAGCAGCTGAGTCTCACGGGCAGAAGGTGGGCACCCAGGTGGCAGGGGGCAGCCCCTGCCCGGGCTCCTCAGACCTGAATTTCCTACCGTGGTAACTCAGAGGTAACCCTTTGGAACTCCTCCAGAAACATTTTAGGCCCTAAGGCTAGAAGTTTTCTCTGTAACCCAAGGTTGACCCACGAAGAGGTGGTCGCCACAGGGCTCCCCAGAGCTGACTTGACCTCAGGAAAAGGCTGAGGTTCCCCCGTTTCTCAGCTCTCTGCATTGCTACTTCCTGCCCAGCAGACCAGCCTGAGAAGAGCCGTTTGGAAGGCAGCAAGCAGGTGGTGAGAAGCCTGGTCAGCCTCCCCTGGCCTCCTCCCCCTCTGAATTCAGGTAGACTTCCAGTCAGTCCAGCCAGACATGATTAAATGGTTGGCTACGTGCAGGGCAGGGAGACCCCGGGGGAGGAAGGGCACAGAGCCAACTCCCAAGGCACCCAGGGCACCCTTTTCTGTCGATCATTAACAGAAGCCACCCTGCCAAAGGCAGAGAAGGGGAAAGTCCAGGAGGGAGCCTGCCCCCTCCTCCCAGGCCCCATCCTCCAAACACTCCAATCCAGGGCCCCGTGGGACATGAGATCATGACACTCAGTGGAGGGGGTGTGTGCAGAGTCATCTAATCCAACTGGCTGCCTCTCACGTCCCTGCAAAGCCTCCACAAAAGGCCAAGGGAGACAGGAACTAACAGGTTGATTTGCAGTTACCATGAGCTAGGGACTGTGCCAAGTGTATTCAGTGTGCCAGCCTGTGACACGGTGGCGAAACGCAATGGTGAAGCTAGTCTGCCTGGGTTCAGATCCTGACATTTCTAGCTGTGTGACAAATTAGTGAATTCTGCATCCCAGTTTCTCCATATGTAAAATGGGGACAGGACAGAGCCCCCTCCATGGGGCCACTGTAAGCCCTTCACAAGTTAACACACATGAAGTTCTCAGACTACCTGGCACTTATGAAGAGCTGCCATAGCTAATGTCCACTTGATCCTCACAATCGCCCCTTGAAATATAGATGGAAAATCCAAGGTTGAGTCATTCGCCCAAGGCACAAACCGGTGTAAGGGGAGCTGGGATTTGAACCCTGGTTGAAGAACTTCGACACCCCTCCTTCCTCCATGTGATGGAAACTTCCTCCTACCGTGACCCTTCTGCCTCTTTAGCAACCAGTCCTTCACGGTCCAACTGGCTGCAAAACCCAGCTTTTGTCTGCCCCCATTCTCTCAAAAGCCCCACTTTCACCAAAGTGCCACTGAGGAACAACAGGTTCCCAGCCCTCCTCCTTAAAATGAGGCTTCCAGGCCTAAAAGGTCAAGTCATTGCTCAGTGGCCAAAATAGCTCATTTCTTTGAGCTACTCCAAGGAGACCTTTAGCCGACAGCCAGACCTTGGGTTGCAGGGCCAACAGCCACGGAGACCCTGCCCAGCCAGGGCAGACCTTGCGCAGGTCCCCAAACCAGAGACACCCCAAGGTCTAGGGCAGGAGATGAGAAAGTAGGCCTCATGCCCCAGGAAGCTGGCTGACTAAGGCGGGCCTGGCCCTTCCTGCCCCACTCCCCTTTGTGTAGACCTTGCCTCCAGCGCGCCCTGTATGGCTTCTATGCCCTCCAGACTAGGTAAGGATGGAGGTCCGCCTGCCAGCTGGGCTCACATCACCCTAGACTCCCTGCCAGCCCAGAGCACAGGCTGATGAGGCCCTTTCGTCTTCTAATGTCCTGGTAAAAGAATGGGACTACAATTTTACCATTTCCTTTCCCAAGTAGTTTTAAACCTATCACCTCTATATTTAAGATCTAGATGGTAGAAACATCAGGCTCTTGGGCAACCAAGCTCACTTGGAACACAGGGCTTCCTCAGACCGTAGGGAGCCCCCCCTTGTCTTATACAGACCACCCCTGCCCTCCAGAGCCTCCTCTGTTATCACTAAAGGACTCAAGGGAGGAAATTCTGGGCAAGTAGCGAGTATGCTTCGCGCCCTCTGAACCCAACCAGGAGCCAGGAAATCAGATGTCTGCCATATGCCTATCCATGCCTGAGGGAAAGAGCTCGAGGGGAGTGATTCAATGCCTTTTTTACTTTTAGTCAGAGGAAGATCACCTACCAACGCCACCATCACCACCACCCAACACGTACACACACCACACACAGTCAGTCATTCCTCCTTAAGGGACAAAGGTTTGCTCGTCCCAGAAGGCCTTTTTTCTCCCTCTTCCTCCACCACCAACCTTTGCCTGAAGAGATAATGTCCCTTTTTCCTACTTCATATCTCTGCCCCCTGCTCCCAACAGGGACCTGCCGGCCTGGGGAAGGGAGAGTTGACAGGGTGCATAAGGTGGGCCTTGCCCAGTCTCAAGACTGAGCCGATGTCTTCTGCAGACCCACCTGCCTTTGGCCAGCTGGAGTCAAGCTGGAAATTCAGCTCACCCCCCCTAAAACTTACTGAATGCAAGGAACAAAAGTCGGCCGAGCCTCGGATAGCAGTATCTCCACCCCCCCAAAAAGAACTCCTCCCAAGATCCAGACTTGGGGTTTTCAGAAGGATCCAACCTCTCTGGCAAGCAAAACATCTGCTCTCAGTGGGCATCTAGCCTTGGCTCAGTTGCCTCTAGCCAAGGAGACATCACCTTTCCCAAGATGAGTTTACCTACTCTGCCTGGCATCAGGGTGTCACAAAGACTAAGGGAGTAGGACCTAAGGACCACTTCCTGTTATGCTGGTTGTCTCAGTACCCACTTCCCTCGAACAGCCCTCCCAATACATAAGCACGTGCCAGATCTGGGTGAAATCACCCCAGTCCCCCGTGCCCTGTGATTGAGCCCCTCACCACCCTGCTGCACCTCTCCAAGCTGGCAATGCTGCTTCATATTCACTCCAGGTAGTTCGAGAATTGGGGCTTCAGGTTAATTTCCTGTGGGAAAATGTGCCTGAAGCACCCACATCTCTCATTCAAATCCCAGCTTGCTGGCGTGCCATGTGCTATGTACCCCCTTCACCGTGTTGAAACCCCAGACATCATCCACGGGCTATGCGGAGAAGACTGGATGCCTCAGTGCCTCAGCGGCCCCGAGAACCTCAGACTCCACACAGGTGGGCCAGGCTGGCCCTCCGTCAACCACCAACACATTGGGCAGGAAATCCAGAGAAGTACAGGCTGTTTTGCAAAAAACCAACCTCCCTCCCTCCCCCAATCCCCTCTAAGCTCAGCAGACTTCCAGCATCAACCAAGGGAGCTTGCCATTGGCTTCCCTGCAACATATACAGGAGGTAAACGGACAAAGTAGAACCGCAAACCAAGTAATACCAGCTTCACCATCAGTATTTCTTGAAAAAAATGGGGTTTATTGATTTTTAAACTGCAAATAGTCGTTACAAAAAGTTTTTTTTCTTTTAAATAAATTCACACAAAGAAAGAGAAAAAGAAAGCGACGGTAGTGACCAGCAAGAAGAAGAATAATTACATTCATCTTAATGTGTGTGCCAGTTCTGTCTGCATTAACATTGGAAAACTCTAAACCTGGAATCCAGAACCTCAAATCTGCGATCGGAATGTCTTGAGATGGGCACTTGGAAGTCAAAGGGTTTCTTTTTTTCTTTTCCCCTTTTATAAGCTATACATAAAAAGTTGTTTTCCTTCTGTACTGTCACAGAACTTCTACATACATTCTCAGTCCTAGTTGTGAAAGGCCTAAAGAGAAAGAAACTCAATTTGCAGTCCAACACAAAGGGGGGAGATTTCTAAAATAAATAATCCAACAGTTTTTTGCATTTTTTTAAATTAATTTTTCATTTTTTTAAAATAAAATAACCAAAAAAAGTGTAAAGTTACAAAAAATGTCGTTGAAGAATAATATATTAAAACTGTGGAAAAAAGGGAAAAAGACACGTCACAAAATTTTAAGATTAATATGAAGATCATAATTTAACATAAAAGAATATATTCTATGGATTTGTCATCCCGATAAATATGAACAAAATTAACAAAAAAAAGCATAGTTTGGCAATAAATACGTTTTGATAAGTTAAATAAGCTTTTTTATATTGATGTGCAGTGACAAGCAAAATTTTTGCTCTCCAATTTCTGAAAGTTATATGAAGTTAAAAACCCAGGGAAAAAAGCATGGCGTGAGTGCTCTAAGGATAGACCTACGGTATTCTAGAGCAAAAACCATTAAAGCTACTTCTACGGGAAAATCGTTTTACACAGATATTGTATGTGGAATGAATACCATTAACTCTCACCCCTTACATTTTTTTTTTTAGCTTTTCTCTCTTTTTTTTTTGTCATTTTTTTAAAAGATGTCACATATGAACTGGGGAACTTTAGCACCAAAATCAAGTCTCTCATAGTCCATCTAGCTTCCCCTTCCTCCCCGCTTTAAAAAAAAAAAAAAAGAAAAAGAAAAAAATTAAATCACAAAGTCCCACTTATGTCACAATCTTCATCCACTTTTTTCAGTCTTCCTTCCTGTAGACCTACTAGAACCCAGGCAAGATTAGTCAACAAAGGTTCAGGTCGGGAAGAAAAAGGTTTTGAATGTCAAGACAGGTTTCCCCAAAAACCCAAGTCTGGCAACAACTCTCCCAAGGGGGCGTGGGGCGGGCTAACTGGGGAGGGGAGGAAGTGTGTGGGAGGCTGAAATAAGGGAAGGTGCAGTCGCATCGCCAGTGGAGGGAGCTGCTGGTCTGGGTCCCCTCCCCCTCCCCCCTCCCCATGGGCAGAGGCTCTGGGAGGCCCACGGGTGCCCTCTGGCGCTGAAGAGGTAATGTAGTCACAGTGACAAAGTTAGATTACAAGGCACTAAGTTGCTTCTGTAAACTGTTACTGCTTTTTCTTTTGTGATTTGGCACTTAAGGCTTAAGCCAGGGGGAAAAAGGCATCTACTGACAAATATGATACTTGTCTGTTATGCATGGTAAGTGGGCTATAAAATCAAGGGAGGGGGTTTCAAACCAGAGGAAGCTACTGACAAATTGACTTGTCCTTATGTTAGGGGGTTACCAGGGGTAGAGTGGGGAACATTCCAAGGTTCTAGGGAAAGGGGATGAGCTTAACCTTGTTAATGTAGGGGTTGTAGGGTAGGACAGGGAGAGGAGGGTAGGGGATGTAGGTATGGGGTGGGTTGGTGGAGTGGGTAGGGGGTCCCTCCCTACCCTGGCTTAGTCATCTGAGATGGAAAGTCTGCTGAAAATGGGCAGGCGTCTTGAGTTGTCCAAGGTGGGGGAGTCTGAGCCACTGTGGCTGCTGCTGGAGCTGCTCAGGTAGCCCTCCTGGTCCGAGAGAGAATCCTGAGGGCTAGGGGGAGAGTCAAACATGTGAGGGGACTCGGACATGGGCCTGAAAAGGAAGGTAGTGGGGGAGCCACCCCCAGGCAGCCCCATGCTAGGGGCAAAGAGGCTCGCCAGCTCCTGGCTGGAGAAGGCAAAGGGGTTATTGGTGCTATCAGGCAGGGTGGGTGAGCCCAGGAGGTCATCAGCGCTCAGGATGGGGGGTGGGGTGATGGACGTAGGGCTGTCCAGCAGCCCCGTGGCAGCGGCGGTGGCAGCGGCACTGGGAAACCCAGCAAAGCTAAAGCTATGCTGGAGACGGGGACGGTCAGCGGAGAGGTCCCGGGCCCCGGCCAGGGCGCGGCGCTCCTCGGCATTGTGGATGAAGTGGCAGCGGGGCCCGTATGGGCAAAAGCCGATGGTGTGGAAGGTGCGGCACAGCTCTGTCTTGTACTTGGGGTGGCGGGTCAGGCTTCGGAGCTCATGGATGCCGTGAGCGAACTGGCACTTGTCCCCGTACTTACAGGCGCCATTCTCCTCGAAGGGGCGGCACAGCTCCGTCTTGTAGCGGCTGGAATTGACCTGGCCGCTTCCGGGCTGCTTCTGGGTGGGCAGCAGCCGCTCACCCCCTTCTGAGAAAGAGCGGTCTCGGAAGCGGCTATCCCGAGAGCTCAGAGCTGGAGCTGGCTCACCCTTGAGGCTGCTGAGGAGCTGGTTCTGGTGGAACTTGGAGCTGGGCAGGGTGACAGAGTGCCTCCGGGGGAAGCCCCCACCGGTGGGGGTGCCCACCGCCTTCCTGTCCAGCAGGCAGCCCCCTGTACTGGGAGTACTATAGTTGAGCATCTTGTTACCCTGGAGGAAAGAGAGAGCAGAGAGAGGATGGTTAGTGACAAAGGCCATCCACCAGGCTGAGAGAGAGTACACACTAAGGGCAGCCCCCTCTACAATCAGAAACGCTCATGTCTAAGGAATCATCCCACCCATGCCCTGGCAAGGCCCCTCCTCTCCTCTCCTACAGCAGTCACCTGGTTTACTTTGGCCCCATGCATTTAAAAAAAAAAAAATCCTGGCCGGCACCCTAGCCCACACAGACCCCTGAAATGGACCCCCATACCCTGTCCCCAAAGCTACCACTTGTATCCATAAAATCATTATCTTTACGCCGCAAATAGATTCATCAGCTCAAAACATCTCACATCACTCAGACTGCCTCTCCCTCTAACAAAAACAGGTAAGTTTTAAGAGACTATGAGCCCCATCCCTTTTTGATCAAGTCCCTGCTTAGGTGACCACCCCCAAACTTGGTCTAAGACTCTTCACTTCCTCCTTCAGAAGTGTTCCTTTCCTTTGGCAACAGGTTTCCAGACTGCCTTTGCTTTTTATCTTGCTGGGGGAGTGGGGGGAGTGGGGAGATGGGACAGGAAGAGAAATCCCCTGTTCCCTGTCTGGAGTCAGGCAAGGAGATGTGATTCCTGAAAATAAAACTCACTTCCCCATGCTAGGGAAAGGGGTGCCTTTCACAATTCTCTCCCCAACATTCCCTGCCCACCCCACTCCCCTCCCCTCCACTGGGAAGATGCCTTTGCAATTAGTCTTCTGGTTCCAAGAGCAGGGCGGAATAAGAGTGCCAGTGTTTAATCTTTAACGCAAAGCTGCAGGTGGGAAGGAAGAGGAAAGCACCAGATCCCTCCACCCGCCTGCCAGTCAATAATGGATGGGGGGGGGGGGGGCGCACAGCCACCACAGGTAGGCTTCTGTTCCAATGGGACCCTGGTCACCTGCTCAAACTGTACCCAAGATTTGGAAAGGGTGCTGGGGGAGGAGGGCTAATGACCTGGGAGTTGGCTCCTAGCCCATGTGGGTGTCATTGTACAAATTCTAAAGTTGGTCCCTTAGGATCAGCTGCGGGGGATCGGGAATCTGTAACAGCAACCACCCCACGGAGAGCGGATTACAGGAACCAAGTTGAGAGCCGGTTCCCAACAATGAGGTTCATTTAAAAAGTCTTGTGGGGGGAGGGGGCGAGAGAAAGAGAAATAGATCAAAGAGCGAGAGAGCCCGGAAGAGAACGAAGAAGTGCGGGAGAACTCAGGCAGCCGCCAGGGCAACTGGAGTTTGAGAACGCACAGGGAGCGAAAGAAGCTGAAGCTCCAAATTTTTGATGTTTCTCTTCAGCTCCTCGGCGTCCCTGCACCCCTACCCTGCAGCCCTGGGGCCCTGGCAGCTGCGCCGACTGGAGAAGCAAGCTGGGAAAAGAGAGCAACATGACCCAACGTGTTTAAAAGAAAGCAAAAATACTTTAGCAATTAAAAGTAGCCTAGCAGCTTCCCTATTTCTTTAGGAAGAAAACTGGGGAGAGGTAGTGAAAAAAATTTTAACACCCATGGGCTTTTCTCCCTATGTACACTTAAACCGCACTCCTGGAACATTCCGAGTTTATAACTTGCTTTTTCTCACACTGCCTGGCAAACTACACGGCTTAAGGACGCCCCCGTTAAATCATTCCCTCACGAAGACCCTTGAATTCAGACCGGCGTTTGTTATATCGTGTCGCCCTCACCTTCCGTATCTACGAGCCGCAATCCCCCAGAAAACAAGCAAGCGGGTCTACCCTAGTCCCAATTTCACCCCCAAAGTTAGAAGCACGACCGTCCATCCCAAGAGGAAGCCTGGCCGTGCTGGGGCCAACTGAAGCCCCAGTGCAATTTTGCAACATCCTTTTGAATGACAACTCTTGGCCTTTTTCTCGCAGATCCAGCCCCTTCAAAGCAGAAGAGAAATCCTCTAGCAAAACGTCCGGAGACTCACTTCGTAACAAGGGAGACTTTTCTCAACCCCACAGGCCGGCAATGGGTCTAACGAGACTCGAACCCCTTCGATGGTGGCGATACCCTTGGCACACACCGGGAAACCGAGCATACCAGCGAAACTGGGCTCAAGCAGCACGTGATCACCAAAAATTGCCCCAATTCAAACCAGTGCTTGGCGTCCCTCGGGGAGCCCCGCCACACAAACTTCACCCCCCGAAACTCTGGTCTCTGGATTACATTCCCATGCAATCCCCGCCAGGAGCTGTTTAAACTCAAAGGCTGGGGAGGAGAGGGCCAAATTCCTTCAAACTGGGGAGGAGGGGGCAATGGGGCGGAAATTTAAAAACTATCTTAACTTTCTCCCTTTCCCCCTGTTTTTCCAGGCGTAAACTTTTGGGGGTTCTTTTTTTAAGGCAAAAGAGAAAAGAGTAAATCTTTGAAAAGCAAACGCTCCGCCCCATTTTACCTTGCATAAAACTTCGCTCAAGTCGAAGATGGTGGCAGACACGAGGGTGGTGGTCATCATGGGCGCTCGCACGGGGCAGGGACGAGGATCGGGTGTGTCGCGAAGGTCCGGGTGCGGGAAGGCGCAGCCTCCGGCTCTCCGGTCTGGAGTCCCACACGCCTGCTCCCGGGGCCCCTCGCCTTTCTGACTCTCTCTGGCTGCGGCGCGCGAAGACCAATTTATAGTAGATCGGGAGAGGAGGAGTTTAAACTTATTTAAATGAGGAAGAGGAGGAAAAAAAGTTGATTGACACTGAAGTTGAATCAGCCATGCGGTCAAACTCGGGGGAAAAAAAAAAAAAACTTTCAAAAGGAAGAAGGGGGAGGGGAGACGAGGAAAGAAGGTGAGGAAAAAAAACCCTCCGAGCCGCGCACTTTTTTTTTCTTAAAGAGGAGAAGTTTCGAGTTCGCTCGCTTCGCTAGCTGGAGCCCTTCTCTCCAGCCGCGCCCCCCTCCTTTGTCAGCCTGCGAGCTGGGTTCTGTGACATCACTCATTCCACGCTCTTCGGGGTTCTTGTTGTTGTGTTGTTGTTTTTTGTCGGGCAGGAAGGCGGGCTCAACTTTCTCTTTTTGCAAGCGGGAGCAGAAACCCGTCCTGAGCCCCGCTGCGGTTTCCATCTTGAGCAGATCTTTCTTCAAACTTCTCCAACTTCCCGCACAACTTACTCTTTTCCCGAATTGTCTTCCGCACTCGGCTCCCCTTCTCAAACCTGGCAGGGCGAGAGGGTTGGAAATTTGGAAATTTGGGAAGCACAAAGCCTTCAGCTCTAGGGTTTCACGTTTTGGGTTTTTTTTAACGGGGGGGGCGTGGAGGGGAGGCCCGGGGTCGCGAAAACGACCATCGCCCAAGCGGAGTGTTTATTTTAGCAAGACTGAGAGTTGTATTTATTTCACACATCCAATCTTTAAACTTTTTTTGTAAAGAAAACCGAAGTCCTCATGAACACCCTCTCCCCCACCCCAACCCACCCAGCAACACATAACTTTCCACGCGCGCTCTGAACTGGGGCCGCGCCGAAACAAACACACGCACGCACGCCTAGACGCTTGAACAACGAAAAAAGTTACTTTGACAAGAATGCACGTAAAGATGTGGGGGAGGCGACACTTAACTTATTGTTGTTCCTCCCCCGCCCCCTCGGGAACGGAACATATGGCTTGTCACGCTGCGCTATTTGGGCGGCATGGGGGGAAGGGGATATGGGATCCTCGAAACCCTTCCAAAGGCCTCAGATAGATTCTTACTACTTTCAAAACTGTAAAGTTGTATTTATTTACTGTTAGGTTCGGATGCCCCTCCACTCACCCAAATAAAAAGTTAACGTGTTCCCCACCCGCCCCCGTGCCTTCTCGGGCGCGCTGAAATGAGGGCCCAGGCGGAAACCGCAGGACTGCGTTTCTTTCCTATTCCCCCGCGTGCCGGGCAGCCTCCACAGCCCTCGCACGTTTCTTCCCAGCACTAGAGGCCGCCGGGTCTGTTATGAAACTCCGTACGCTGAGTGGCTAAGAGCGGGTTCCATTGCGATGTAATTAGGTCACCCCATTATGAGCACGTTTCTTTGGAAAGGACAGGGCGGGCCGAGCAGAGCGCTGGAGTCGCACTCTCACCACCACTACCGCCACACACACATACACACACACACACACACACACACGCGTGCGCGCGCACGCATTTTACTGCATTTCTTATTTTATTCGTCAGCCTCCGGGCAAACCCAGGCAGAACTTTCAATCACAACTGTTTTAAGAACGGGTGGTTTTTCATCTTTGCGAAACACATAACTTTTGCTGCAACGACGAACGTACGTGATCCTCAACCCGGTCTGCTTTCATTTGTCTGTCTTCTTTGACTTAAATTGATGGCCCCCATTTTTAACCGGGCTGCTGCCCCTTGCTTTTTCTTCTGCTGCTGTCCAGCCGCCTGTTGCTTCCCTCCTTCGCTCCCATTTTGCAGCTTTTCTTGAAATCTGGCAAGCGCCAGAAAGGGAAATAACTTCCATCCACCTTAATTTAAATCAATCAAATGTAGGTTTCTTTCTTAAAGGGATGTTTGCTCGCTCCTTTCCCCAGCTCCAAGAAGGGGGTGGGAGGCGGTTTCGTGCAGTTTCTTGGTGATGAGGTAATGAGTTCCAGATTTCAGGACAGAGTAGGGTGCGCGTTAAAACCACAAGGTTAGTCTGCGTCCTGATGTGAAGCTATTTCGGTTTTTTATTCCCCCGCCCCCCAAAAAGGGCCCATTGCTCTAACTCTGGAGGGTTCAAGAAGCTGTGCTGGGGGGAGGGGCAAAGTGGAGAGGCGAGGGGTAAGTGGACCCGAGGCGGGCGGGATCTTCTTCCCCGCCCAGGGCCCGGCCTGCACCTACTGCGCCCCCTCTCCGAGGGGGGGGAGGTGGCGCTTTCCCCCGCGGCTGCGGGACCGGCCAGAGCACCAGCATGCGGCCTCAGCGCCCCGGGCTAGTTAAAAACTCTCCCCCCTCCACCCTCCCTCCAAAGGGAACGCGATTCCTCGAATTTCCTCCGCTTTTCCAACTCCCAGAGGGCGCTCCCCTCCCCCGCTCCCGGGGGCGCGGGCTCCGCGGGGCGGCGACCAGCCTGGCCCGCTCGCCCCGAAGTTGTTTACCGGCTCCGCCGACCGACCGGGTTTGTTCCAGCTCCCAAAGCCTGCCTCTATAATTAAACCCTTTTTTTTAATTGTCGGGTTCAAACGTCATTTCGGGGACTTTCCAAGGGTGAGGGAGCCGAGGGGAGGGAGCCAGCCTCCTTAACCCTTAGCTGGCCCGGCGTCCACGCCACGGCGGGCCGGGGAGCAGCGTCCAGCAGGCCGAGGAGGAGTGGGTGGGGGGGTCTCAGGGCTGGGTCGGCCAGTCCCCGGTGAGACGTGCTCGGCAGGTGCCGGATGGTGGCGGGAACGGCAGCGAGCCACTACCCGGGCAGGAAGCCCGACGGGAAGCGTGCGCGGCCCTCCCCACCTCTGTCGCTGGGCCGGCCGCCCTCGGGTTCCTCGCTCGCGCAGTGCGCAGAGGCCGCCCCTTCACCTGCACTGCCGCTTCCGACTGGGAGGCAGCGGGCCAGGTCCTCCGGCGCAGGCTCCACTTCCGGGCCCTCCCTGCTCGCTCCGAGCCGGTCTCCTCGCTGGGAGGGCCTAGCCCGGTATTTTTGGCTTGGGGGTATTAGGTTTGGTCAAAGGGGGAAAGTGAAAGTCCTCGGAATTAGGGAAACGCGACGGATATATTCATTGACCAACCTGGATCCTGGGCGCACCTCGAGGCAGGTGAGAGTGTGGGGCGCTGGGCCGCTGCCCCCCTGGGCCGCCAAACCCTAGGCCGCAGGGCCTTTCACCCAGCACTCTCCAGGCACTCCCTCCCCAGAGCCCTGTCCTGGCTCTGGTTGCAGCCCAGGACCTGCCACCGTAGAACCCTGCGAAGTTACAGTTCATCCCCGGTTTCGGGTCATTCGCAACATCCCCCGAATTCTTCGAGTTGGGCCCCGCCCCTCGCCCCCCCACCCAACCTCTGCCACCTGAGACCTTGGGACAGCCGCAAAATCCCTGGATTAGAAGGAGGGAGGGCCAAATGCTGCCAGAGAGGTGTCTGGTTTAGACTTAATTTTAGTGCTTGTGGAATGCAGATTCCTCAGTTCGGACCCAGGCGCAGCGAATCAGACGTTTGGGGTGGGGCTAGGAATCTGCATTTTAGTAAATTTTCTGCTCAAACACTAAGATTTAAGAATCTGTGGTCCAAGATTTTGAAGTTGGGCCATTCCGAATCCAAATTTTAGCTTTGTGACTTTTCAAGATACTAACCAAAGCCTCAGTTTCCTCATCTCTAAAATAAGGATAATAATAGGCCTAAAATTGGCCAGTAAAGCACCTAGTTTTAGGCCTAGCTGAAATCTTTAATATGCCTAGCCATTGTATGTGAACTAAACCATTCTTGGAGCCTCGTGATGCCACAAAAATTCTGGGGAGTATTCATTTTGCAAAAGGATTCTTCAGTATAGTTGTCCATAAAATGGTCAACTGACAACTTTGATCTGTATCAGTTTCTGGTCCCACCCTCACCCCTGGATAAGGCAGGCCCTGAGGCCTGGAAAGAGGAGAGGGCCCTAGCACCACAGTCTAAGGAATGAGCACTGGCCTAGAAGTCAGGAACCTTGGATTCTAGAGCTACTCTGCCTCTGGCTCAGCGGGTCATTCTCTACTCTGGGTTTAAATGTTCTAACCTGCAGAGATGGAGAGTGTTGGGCTAGACAGGTGGTGTTCAAACCTCACTCTGACTAGAGTTAACTGGAGAGCGTTTAAAAATATACATGTGCCCCGCCTCACTCCACCTTGAAAGATTCTGCTTCAGGTGGTGTGGTGGTCAGGCCCACCATTTGTATTCTCTAAGCTCTTTAGGTGATTCTATTATGAAGCCAGAAACACCAGATTCAGTTATTTTAGAGCAGTGGTTCTCAACCAGGGGTGACTTCGCCTCCCAGTGAACATTTGGCAACGTCTAGAGATGTTTTTGGCTGTCACAGCTGGAGGGAGAAAGGTCAGTACTATTGGCATTTAGAAGGTAGAGGCCAGAGATGCTGCTACACATCCTACAATGCACAGGACAGTCCCCTTAACAAAAGGATTTTTCTGGTCCAAAATGTGAGTAGTACCAAAATTGGGAAACTCTTTTAGGGGCTTTTTCCAACTCCAAGCTTTCTGCATACTTAGTTAGACTCCATCCCCACCCGCCCTCAAACCTTTCTCCATATGGCAGCCCAAGTGATCTTTTTCAAAACCTAGATCTGATCTTATGTTACAATAGCCTAAAAACCTTGGCTACCCATCCCTGTTAGAATAAAAACCAAATTCGTAGCTCAGCAAAATCTGACTCATTGCCCCAGCCCCCTCCTCTTCCCCACCGCTACCTCTCCCACCCCTCAGGGCACCCCCTGGGCTCTAGTCAGTTTCAGATGAAAATGAACCATCCTTCCTGCTGCCCCAGGGTTTTGACACATGCTATTTCTCCTATCCGGATTGAGCTTCCTTTGGCCAAAATAAATTCTAAATCATCCTTTAGAACCCAGCTCAAGCATCATTTCCTCAACCATTCTTGGTGCTCCCCTCCCACCATCAAGGCAAGGTATCTGCCTTCTCTCTTATGTACTCATGGAATGTTTACTTCCTTCAAAGTAGTTAGTTCAGTTTGTAAGTATACATTCATTCCTATAAACTTTGACCTTTTAATTTAACATACAGTAAAATTGACCTTTATTTGGTCAATTTAGTTCTATGAATTTTAACATATGAATAGACTCACATAACCACCACCATGATCAGAAAACAGACTAGTTCCATCAACCCTTGTAGTCACATCATCCCACATCTCTTACTGTCAACCACTGATCTGCTTTCCGTACTATAATTTTGTCTTTTCCAGAATGCTATATAAATGGAATCATGCAGTCTGTATGATTTCACACAGCATAATGCCTTTGAGATTTATCCATGTTGTTGCATGTGTTAATAGTACATTCATTTTAATTGAAAAATAATGTTTCACTGTATTGGTATATCACCAGTGTTTTATCCATTCATCTGTTGGAGGATATTGTGAATAGAGCTGCAATAAACATTTACGTACAGATTTTTGTGGGAACATAAATTGTTATTTACCTAGGGTAAATAACTAGGAGTGAGATTGCTGGGTCATATGGTAAGAGTATATTGAAATTTATAGACAACTGCCAAGTCACATTCGAGAGTGGTTATAACATTTGCATCCCCAACACCAATATCCGAGAATTTCCACTTACTCTGCTTCCTTACCTGCACTTATCATTGTATTTTTTATTTTAGTCATTCTAATAGGTGTATAGTGGCATCTCATTTTTTAATGTGCATTTTTCTAATGGGTAATGATGTTGGACATCTTTTCAAATGCTCATTTGCCCCCCATATGTCCTCTGGTGAAATGTCCGTTCAAGTCTTTTGCCCATTTTTTAACTGATTGTTTGTTTTCTTACTGTTGAGTTTTAAGAGTTCATTATATATTCTAGGTACGGTTGCTTTGTCAAAATGTGATTTGCAGATATTTTTTCCAGTTTGTACCTTATCTTTTCATTCTCCCAACAAAGTATGCTCACAGAGCAAAAGCTTTTAATTTTGATGAAGTCTTAATTTATCAGTTTTATCTTCTCTGCACCATGCCTTCCATGCCACATCTAAGGACTCTTTACCTAACCCTAGGTCAAGATTTTCTGTTTTCTTGTAAAAGTTTTATAGTTTATGTTTTACACTTACATCTATGATCCATCTGAAGTTAGTTTTTAGGTAAAATGTGAGATTTAGGATGAGGTTCATTTTTTTGCCTATGGATGTCCAATCCCGACACTGTTTAGTGAAATGACTATCATTTTTCCATTGATTTGTTCTTGCACTTATCCAAAAATCAGTTGGTGTATTGGAATGGCTCTCTTTATTTTGTTCCATTGACCTTTGTGTCCAGTCCTTTGCTGATACCACACGGTCTTGATTATTGTAGCTTTATAGTAAGTCTTAAAATTAGGTGTTGTAATTCCTCTGGCTTTATTCTTAATTTTCAAAATTGTCTTAACTATTCTAGTTCTGTTGCTTTTTCATATAAATTTCAGAACCAGCTTGTCTGTATCTACAAAAAAAAATCGTCCTTGTATTTTTATTGGAATTGCATTAAGTCTACAGATCAGCTCAGGAAGAAATGGCGTCTTTACAATGTTGAGTCTTCTAATCCATGAACATGGTATGTCCATTTACTTAAGTCTTTTATTTCTTTAATCGGTGTTTTGTAGCTTTTAGCATACAGATACTATATATGTTTTATTAGACTTATACCTAATATTTCTCTTTTTGAAGGTAACTATTGTAATTTTTAATTTCAGTTTGCAATTTCTCATTACTAGTTCAGAGAAATATGGTTGATTTTTGTGTATTGCCCCTGTACTCTATAATCTTAGTCATTTTAGTTATAAGAAAGTTTTTGGGTAGATTCCTTTAGTTTTATTTTTAGATGTTTTTTTTTTTTTAACATAGGCTATCATTATCTGCAAATAAAAATAGTTTCTATTTTCCAATATTATGCATTATATTTCTTTTCTTGCCTTCTTGCCCTGTTTAAGACTTTCAATATGATGTTGAATGGGCAGGTGAAAGCAAACACCCTCACCTTCATCGCATTCTTAGGAGAAAGTGTTCCGTCTTTCACTATTGAGTATGATGTCAGTTGCCAGATTTTTCTGTAATCATTTTTGACATCTCCCTTCCCACCAGGATGTACACTCCAAGAGCAGGCTGTCTCTACTCCCAGCCCAACCCACCATGCCTGGCATAGTGCCTAGCACACAGTAGGCCATCAATAACTAATTCTCTACTTTAGTAACTTAGCCATAACCACTAGTCTGTGTGACAGACAACAGAGAAACTTAGCTGAACATGCTACACAGATATCACCAAAAAAATAATAATAACCTCACAGTAAATACCCCGATGGATCCAACCAGGCACTGGCCCGATGGGGTTGACAATTAAGCTATAGAGCATCTGTATATCAGCTTTCTAGCATGCCATACTATGTCAAAGAATTTGTCCATGAGGAATAGATGACTGCAGTAAAATAATTATTTTAGATGGAGAGCATTCCATTGCCAAAGGGAATTTAAACAAAAAGCTTTCAGCTCTGAAAAACAGGGGCTTTCAGGGTAAAGAGTCCCACTGCTCTGAAATCTTAGGCCCTCAGACGGGTGGGGTTGTTTCGCTAAATTTATTTCAGCCGCTTATAGAAACAGAAGGGGGAAGAAGGGGGCGGCTGCTTGCACACCAGCCCTGGCTCTGGGGTATTAATATCTGCCAGGTCAGGCTTTTATTTGGGTTTTGTTTTACCTTTTGGGGGTGGGGAGGCAGGCAACAGGAATATCTTGCAGCTGCACTGGCTTGAGCTGTGGTTTCCCACCTTTCCCCCCGAAGGCCGCATCCAGCCCACCACTCCCTTGCCTCGCCTTCCCATGGCCCTCTGTCCACTCTACCCAGCTCTGGGGCAGGGCTTTCTCTGCAGTATCACGCAGGCACCTTTGACACTAGATTTTCTCCCATTCCCAGAAGGGGTCTGAGCATGAAAAGAGAGAGAGAAATGAGATTTAAATTGAATCTGTTTTCTTTCTGGCACAAGCGTAGGCCCAGGGAGACTGGAGCCTTTGTCTCCGGCCCCCACCAGAACCCCCTCCCCAATCCCACACCTCCACCCACAGCAGCTCCATGACTTGAATTTTGGGGTTGTTGGATATGAAACCCAGGCCTTTTTATCCCTGTGTTCCTTTTCCTCAGCCTCCCTAAAGCACTGAACACACCTTCTTTGTACCTAATACCTGAACAGTCTCTTCTGTCTCACCCACTCCAACTCCATATGTAGAAAAAGTTGTTAAATGAAACCACCATGTTGTTTTTTAAAAAACTGCTCTCGTGCTGAATTTGCAGTGCTTTGTGGAGCACCGGTTAATTACTTCCCACAGATGGGGAAAACTGAGGCACCGGAGGGGAGGTGGCAGCAGGTGACCTGCACCCACCGCAGGCAGGTGAGATCAGTGTGCCCCGGCTGGCTCCAGGAGGTACTGAACTTGAAAGGACCAAAGGAAAGCAGGACTCCGTGTCTGGGATCTTGCCGCTCTATGGTCATTGTATGAGGTCAGGAAGAGGAGACGCACAAGGAAGCTCAAAAATGTGCTGGGCTTAAGACTTGAATAATTACATGAGAGCATGGGGAAGTACCTCGCACAGTGCCCAGCCCATGGGAACCTAACAAATGCCGGTTTGGTTTCTTGGCAAGCTCCTGCTTCCTGGGTCACCAAGAAAGAAGGGGAAGCAGCACCTGTCCCCTCCACTCCCCAGCCCCCAGGTGCACTGCACAGGGACTGGTGGGACGGGAGATAGCCTGCGGCAGGAGCTGGGGAGGGGCCCACTGTGAAGCATCTCCGGGGGTTTCTTGCTCCAAACTAGGGGGTCTGCTTCAGTGTAATCAAGGGTGTCGCACATACTTGTAAACTGTAAAGTGCTCACAAGTAAACCAAGCTCCTATTTGTCCTAATACCGGCCAGTTTGACTCGGAATGATCCTCCAACCCAGACTGGAGCAGACCCCACCCTGGGGAGCTGCGCCTTTGAGAAGCAGGACCCACCTCCCCAGCCAGAGCAGGGATCAGACAGCTCTTGGAGGGCTGCCACGTGGGCAGCCGGCAAGGAGAGAGGCTGGATCTTTGCCACAGCCCTGTGACTTCTTTAGATCTGAGTTTCTCCCGCCAACCCCAACCGCACCCTCCACCCCGGGGCGGTGGGGGTGGGGGGACTGCAGGCCCCCAAACCAGGGCCTGCCCTTGTCTGACCAAAAGCAACCAGATCTGCTGCAGCTGTTCAGTGAGAGAACAAGCTCTCCCAGAGACCAGGGAAGCAGCTGGAGAAAGATTCCTGCCAGCCCGGGGGTGTAAATATTTATACAACGTGGTGCGTGGTGCGTGGGAAGAGGCAAGGCAGAGGGAGGTGGCAGGAACGGGGCGGCACTGAGGCACCGAGGCCGCAGGTTGAAGGAGCCTGTGCTTTAGCCTCAGGTGAGAAGGGTGAGAGGTGGCTGGGATCCTAATCTCCACCTGAATTCCTACATCAAAGAGACCCAGTCCTTGCCCCCAGGTCTCCTTGCAGAACTGAGGGAAGAACTTACAAAAAAAATGCATCGCCAGTCCCCTAACCGGATAACCCTTGAACCAGAGATAAACCAAATCCACCTGGCCCAGAAGTGGTGACCTGGGGGCTCCTGGGTTTATGGTTCTGGGGTCTTAAAGAATACTGGATTCCAAGAGTTGGACTCTAGGGTTGAAAGCATAGAAAACGTAAGTAAATTATAAGCAAAATGTAAAATACAAGCAAAGAAAGATTTTTCTCAAGCGTCTATATAATCAATAGTATTTTTCTAAAGTGGCAGAGAACATGTGGTGCGTTGATGAAGCTGATGAGGAGGAATGGAATGAGACCTGGCCAAAGAGCAAGGTGTGGAGAAGATGAGGGGGCCCTTGGTGGCACTTGCAGAGCAGCATGTGGCCATTGTCATCACAGCACCTAGGAAAAGGAGTACAGCTTGATGGGCATCCACCTTTGGCCCCAGGATGCAACGCAGCTCCAGGGTGTGCTCTGGGCCGAGCATTGATACATCCTAAGGACACAGACAGCGCCCAGTGGCATTGACACCCCAGGGTGGGAAGCAAGCCTGGGCCCGGGGCAACAGCCAGATGGACTCCAGTCAATTTGCCTCAGACAGCTGGGGAGCAGAGCCAGGACACTCCTCACCCCCCTCCCCACCGCTCCAGACCAGGAGGGGTGCGGCTGCAACTTCTAGGATTTCTCTGCCACCACGCCCATCAAGAAGTGCCACCTGCTTCTAGCAGTACCAGGGCTGACCCTCAGGACCTCTCACAGGTGGGGTTTGTGTTGCTCCCCAGTGGCGAGGAGCCTTTCAGGTACCTCGCAACTACCAGCCTCTTCTTGCATGCCCCCTGTGTCCTGAAAACTCCCACTGGCCAGGCGTGGGGGGCCGTTGGGCGGACGGACCTTCTGCTGGAAAACTGCCTGGGTTTCCCCAGCAGACAGCTCCAGATGCCCAGGCCTACTTCAGCCAGAGCGCACGGATCAAAGGGTCCTGGACTCCCCCAAGAGGCAGACCTTATGCAGCAAGTCATCCCACCCACAGCACAGAGCTTTACAAGTGACATGTGCCCAGGGGGTGCACCTCCCCTGAGCCCCAACCTTTCTGGGTGGAACTTGGTGCATCCCCCACCCATACACCCAGAGAAGGGCGGGTTCCATCGCCTCCCTGGGCAATGAAGCCCAGGCCCACACAACGTGGAGGAAGCACCATCTGCCCCCAGCCCACAGTCCGGTCTGGCAGACGTTGTCCACCCTCACAGGGGGAGCCCCTCTCCAGAAGGAAGCTCTTCTTCAAAGGACACCAGGGCTGGGGGAGACTCTTCAGATACCCGGGTCCTCTTCTGCCGCCGTGGCCCTGCCTGCCGGCTGTGGCCTCCTTCTTGCCAGCACTGCTTAAACAGATGAACAACAGTAAAAGCCTGTGTGGCCCAAGGAAGGTCTTTAGGGGGAAGAACTGAAGCTGAAGGAAAAGGGGAGGGGGGCTCTAAGAGATGGGAGAGGAGGGAAATTCAGGAAACAGACAAAATAAACCATCCGGGAATCCAGATGTAAAACAAGGAAGGCCAAAAGAAAAGAAAATTTATGTTAAGAAGGCAGCGTAGGGTGGGGAGGGGAATTGAGAATGAAAAAGGAGAAGGGGGCAGTTATACATATTCTGCAAAGAGAGAAGAATGTGAAAGCAAACAACACCAGAAAAATAAAAAATAGAGACCCAGGAGAGACGAAAAGGCAGCAATGAATTTACAACAACTGCTTTGACCCTCAACCAACCACACTCCTTAGTGTTCTGAGTCTTACTGCTTCTCGTGGGTTTCAGACTCTTCTGAACACTGAGCAAAGACAGTCCTAGAAAAGCAAGCTTTCCACCTTGCCCTTGCTTCTCCTACAATTTTCCCTCTTAACCCAACCGTTGCTGTTTTGCAGAGTTAGGACTGATCTTCCTGGGGCGAGGCTGAAAACCCTATCAGTTCACCCCAGTCTGGTGGCTTCCATCATGGCACCCTCAGGAGGGCTCACTGGAGGATCTGACAGGAGGAGCCCCATGGTAGGCAGGAGAAGCCCTAGGTGTGATGGGGCCACGTTGTCAGCTTTGCATCATCCAGAGCGGGGCTTATCCAGCCACCTCTCTGTGGACCAGGGCTAAACCGACCCACAGCAACACCATCCTGGCGCGGCAGGGAATCGTGGAAACCTGGCAAACCCAACTCTGTGCAAAGCCAGAGGTGTCCCGGCCAGTGCCACTTTTGGAAATAACTTAGATGATCTAAATTAATTTCCGGGCATTGCCAAGGAGACTTAAGATAGTCACAGCTTTCCCATGGCGGCAACTGGCAAACAGTTACTTTGAGTTTACGTTGTGTCCACAGACTCCATGAGCACTGGCTGGTTCCGACCCTTTGTCTGCTTGGCCTTTTTCAGTCTGCTCTTGCCTCTTTCTTCTGTGTGTTGGCCAGTGCCTCTCTTCTCGGTGTTTGCTTGGGCTTTTCCGTTCCTGTACTTAATCGAACCCACCTCCACCCACTCTTCTGTTTCTCCAGAGCAGCAGGGGCTGGGAGAAAGCCGAAGTAAAGCAAGGCGAAGTCGAGAAGCAAAGGCAGTAACAGTGCACGCGAGTTTGGTTTCGCGCACAGCTTGGGCGTGCTCAGGCCATCTGAGTTGGGCGAGGTGGGCTCCTAACGGACAGGGATCTGAGCCTCACCAAGCCACCGAAAACTGCTCCTCCAACGTTCAGCCAAAGGGGAACCACTCAGGCTGAACTCTGATCGACTGGGACAAAGAAAATGGCGCCCATGCCAGCCTTTCTCCAAGAATTCTTAAGTACTTGACCTTGATTCTGGTACATTCTGTAAGTCACATTTTGCTTCTATCAAAAACTGAGAGATGTGACAAAATATACAGAAGGGATAATGTCTAGGTTGTGGCCTTAGATACTTCCCATCCCTCCTTACCTTCAAACCCATCTCAGTCATATAATCTATGACTCAAACTATTATTTAACCATGAAAAAAAGACAAACCAGGAAATCAGAGGCTGAATGACCTAAAATTTATTCCATTCAGCTGAGCTAATCTCTTAATAAGGGCGTGTATAATAATAAGTCATAATATATCTGTCCTGGAAGATGTGAACATTGCAGGAAAAAACTGCATGGTGACTGCACATCCCAGCTTGTCAAGATTTGTCCTCAAAAGGGTAAGTGTCTGGTCCTTGGCCAAGTTGCCTAGCAGTTCGCTAAAATGAGTCTCAACATTTCGGAACCATGTGCTGCAATGGAGTGCGCCCAAGGTCTAGGCTGACCACATTCAAATCCTGGCACTGCCGCTTCCTAGGCGAGCCAGGGGCTTACCTGCCCTCCCTTAGTCTTCTCCGCTGTGAAATGGCAGTGACAGTAATACTGATCTCCTGGGGCTGCCGTAAGGACAGATGAGCAAAGCACTTGGCACATGTAAGCAGCCCCCCGCCCCGAAAGCACCCCTAGTCAACTGTTGCTGTACGTTAAACAGTGAATTGGCAAGACCAAGAAAGTTGGAGGCCCCACAAAGTGGGGTTCCACGGAGTCACTGGAACACAGTCAAGTATCCTGAGCAAGAGAGAGAAGAGGGTCCCAGAGGAGGCCCAGGCAGCTGGCGGGTGGAGTGCTGCACGGACAGCCAAGGACAGCCACTCACAGCCGGGACGTCCGCGTGGGTGGGAAAACACAGGGGGCTGCCCTGCAGTCCTCCCGCATTAGCTCAATGGGGCTGCAGCCCCACCCTTGCATGTGTTCACCCTGCCATGAAACTCAGCACACACTGACCCAGCACCCACCATGTGCACGGCTCTGGCCCAGCTGAGAGCTGTAACGAAGGGAGCGAGCTTACAAAGTGCCTATTGGCTACAGATGCTTAGTAACTGAGCATGTCTGCCCAAATTCAGAAATCTGTCCTTTTAGGAACTAGACTGTAAGGACATGACCAGATGCTGAAAAATTTTTTATTTCAGAGCTGGGCTGTTTTTCCTTAAGAAGAAAAGGCAAGAGTTTTTAAAGTGTTCTGGAAATGTGAACACCAACTGAATCTTGGTAATATTTAGGTGGTATTTTAATTTTTAGCTGCAATAAGAACAATGTGGTTAAGTTTAATGAGTCCATTTTTTTAAGAGATACATGCTGAAAGACTGATAATGACATGATCTGGTATATAGGATTTGTAGTATGCCATGCATAATGTGTGCCAATGTTTTTGTGAGCATTATACAAGGGTTTATCATACCCATTGTATGTTATTATTATACCCATGTATAATGCACGTCCTTATTTTTCCCTCAGAAATTTGGGCACAAAAGTGTGCATTATACACCGCAAAATACGGTACTTCAAAATTCTATGGGAGGCAGGGAGGCAGGCTGTGCCCTACATAAATGGACAAGGACTGGGGGAAGTCGGCGAAGGGGGTGCAGGCACCCTCACACTCCTCTGTCTCCTTCTGTATATGTTTGGGATTTTCCATACTGAAATGTTTTAAGTTCATAAAAGCTGAAAGGATTTTCACCCAGGGATTCTTGTCTTATTGGTTCTCGTAAGACAATATTTACTTCCTGAGGACATGCACTCCTGCCCGAGAGGTGAGGCTGCGTGGGGAGGTCTCCCAGGAGCTGGAAGGGCTGGAGAACAGGCGGGCAGACCACCGCCCCAGCGCCTCAAACCCCTCCCACTCTGGGCCTCTCAGGCTGGGAAAAACCTTCAAAGGGCCTGGTGTCCACTTTGTACTGCTTTTGAATGGAGTGAAAATGATTTTTAAATTGGTTTCAAGGTATTTTAAACCACAATGAACTGTTTTTTACCCCAGCAGAGTGGGCAAGCTACTCAACCTTCCTAAATTCACTTTCCTCCACTGGGGAAAATGGGGGCGGGGGGCGATAATCGCCAGCCCCCACTTTCCAGGGTGATGGTAAGTGAGATAAAGGTGCATGCAGTCCCTAGCATTAGTCAGCACTGATAAAGGGCGGGTCTGATTTGAGGGGCTTGGGCGAATGTTGGCCTTCAGCCTCTGAAGAACACGGTGAAGCCATCCCATCTCAGGCACTCTGTCTGAATCTGTTAAGTATACATGCTGCACTTAAACATCTAAATTAAACAAAAGTCAAGGCACACATACTCTGAGCTCTCTTTGATCCAGGCATCTTACTGGACGTCAGCCCCTCCAGGTGTCCCAGAGAAGCCACTGCTGTCTTCCTCCCCTCCCAGAGGGGCCACCCCTGCTCTGGGGCAGAACGGGCCAGTCGAGATGCCGTGCCCACCTGCTTTCTCTGTGGTTGAGGAATGGATTGGACAATGAGGAAGAGGGCACTGCCCCTCTGCGCCATGGCTCTGAATAGTGGAATGCATTTCAAGAAAGCAGACCTTCAGCAGACCAACTCATCCCTAAAGATGGAGCCAGAGGGGTTCAGGTACACAGACCAAGAGCGGGCCCTGCTCTCGAAGCACCCTTCACAGGGACCTTCTGGAACCTTCCCCAGCTGAGCCCGGGGAAAGCAGTCATGAAGGCTTCCAGACAGCAGGGGGCAGCAAAACATCCCCACCCCCACTCCCACCCCCAGTCACAGGGCTCGCCCAATGGCCTAGGCAGGGTGACCTGGCCGCAGACACATTTCCAAGAACAATCTAAGTAGCCATGGCGCGCTGAGGGAGGAATCCCCGGACAGGCAGGTGCCCCACACCGCCAGTTTTTAGGTCTTTGCCACTTGCCCCTAGGCAACTGGGTAGTGGTTTCCTGTGAGACAAGTTTCAGCCAGAAGTGGGTGTTTGTGACCTCACGTGGAAAATGGGGTCTGTCCCATCCCAACCTGTTCCACACCCAGCCTCTCCTTGCCGCCACAGTCCCCCAAACCCCTGCATAGTCTCTGTACCTTCTTCCCTAGGAAGAAACAGAGGAATAGAAGGGAGGGAGGTGCACCCAACACACAGTGCCAATGTTCTCAAGAGGTCCTTGGGCTTTGGGACCTTTGAAATGCATTCATGGGATTTCTCCAAACTCCCAAAAGCACCCTGGCTCCAGAGAACAGAGTTGTCTGAGTACAGGGGCGAAGGGCACAGGCTTTGGAGTCACAATGCCTGGGTTCAAATCTCAGCTCTGCTATTTACCAGCCCTATAACAATGGGCAAGGTTCTTACCCCTCCGTGCCTCACTTCCCTCCTCTGTACAATGAGGAGGGTAGTGGCTCTATAGGGCAGGGCTGGTGCTTACAACAGTGGCTGGCAAGTAGAAAGCCCCCAATAAATATCAGCAAGGCCTCCTCCTCAGTTCAAATGGGGGTGTACTGCTAATAGCCCCACAGGTCCTGGGAGAAATAACTGCACTAAAGGCCGTGTAAGGTTTCCATAGAAAGCGGCTCAGGGACATGCATAGGGTACTGCTCTCAACGCAGACCAAGAGGGCCCCAGATTTGTGCTCAAGATGCAGCAGCTCAGGTAAGCCACTGGGCTATGGAGGCCACGTGGAGCAGAGCCCTCCTAAGTCCGGAGCAGGAATGGGTTTACCCGGTGTTTTCCTGGAGGGGTGGAAAGGGAGACTGGTACCGGGTGCAGCCCTCCTGTGCTCACTTTGGGTCCTGCGCAGAAGACATCGCTCAAATCTCAGCTGGGTCCATGAAACACATGGCGTGGGCCAGAGGCGGAGAGGTTGACCGGCTGCCCTGTGTGGGACAGGCCTGCACAGAGGACGTGAGGAGCCTGCCGGCCTGAGAGCAGGGTTGGGCTTCACTGAGAAGGGGAGGAAAGAGTTAAGCCCACTTTGGGCTCCGGAGGAGGGCTCTGCTGCTATAAACAGTGAGCCCAGGGAGGGAGGGAGCTGACACAGGATGTGGCCGGGGCTCGAGCTGTCTGATTATTAACTTCACTTTTATTTGGAGGGGATTCGATTCTCTGTTTTACTTCCCATCAAGGAAGCGAAAGCCCAGGTCTCGGAGGGGCCTGGTTTCACATTGTTTTGTCACAGCTCATATATTTTTCCTCTTAAATAAATAAACAAAACCACCTCTTTGTTTTCCCCTTAATGAGCGTTCGGCAAATCTTCTGTGGGTGAGGCATGAAAGGGGTTTTCTGGAGCCTTCGGAGAGCCCTTGGCTTATTATAAAAGGAAAAAAGGATTCTTCCTTTAGCCTCAGCCTTCTCTCCAAGCCTCTCAAGGCACTTGCTTTTCTGCCTCCTCGCGAGGTCGCAGCCTAAAATCAAGACCTCAAGCCCAGTTTAGACCTTCCTTGGCTGGTTGGTGGGGCCTGCTGTGCTGACCGCCATCCCCTGTCGCAGGCTCCAACCCAAGGCCACACAGAGGAAGTAAACAACGTAAGACTCAGTGGTGAGTCCTCTTGGTGGAGCTCGAACCCATGGATTTTGTTCCTATGGCACCCTGATATTTACACTAAAAATAACTTAAAGCAATTAAACACAAAAGGATTCCATTACAGGGCTTAAGAAAACACCGTAACATGTTCCTTTGCTCAAGGTTCAAAACATGTGGGGGCTTCGTTTCCAGCACCAAAACCCATTCCGCAGTTTCACAATTCTCTTGCAACGGCCCTTTTCTAAATGACCCGCCTGTGTGTGAGGCCCACAAAGACCAATATTGCGGGGGGGGGGGTCGGCGGTGGGGTGGGGGGCGGTCCCTACACTCGCAATGCTGTCAGGTCAACAAGGAAAGCTGGAGTGTCCTCGGTACTACAGGTGGGCAAAAGAGGAGGGAGGCAGATTGTGCTGGAAACGAAGGGAGAGAAATTGAGGAAGGCTTCCTGGGGGAGCTGATATTTGAGCTGGACCTTGAACGGTTGACAATATTAAGAAGAAAGGATATTCTAGAAGCTGAAAAGTACTCAAATGACGCAGAGACACAATCGATGTGTGAACCAGGTTAGATGTAAGGCACAAGGATGGTGTGGCCTGCAGGGCTTGCAGCTCCTCGAATAGCATTCAGGATGGAAGTTAAGGTCCTCCTGCTGGGAGGGACTGCAAGTTGAGTCAGCCACTGAGATTCTGCTCCAGGATGCCAGTCCTTGACCCCGGCCTGGAGACGGGCATGACCTGTGACGAAGTTGCACTTCAGGCTGTGAGCAACAAGATGCTACGCCTGGAGAAGTACTCCGCTGGCCTGACACTCAGCTGCTGACAAACACCCGATGATGACCGGTAGGGGCAGCTTTTTCTGCCTTTGGCTCTATGCTCTTTGAATATGGGGCAAGAAGAAAGAGGACGACTGGAACAAATCCAATTCAGTTACAAAAGCTCAGGCTCCTGATGGCTAATGGAATGGGATTTCCAAACATCCCAAGGGAAGCTGCCAGGGTCCAAGGCTTTCTCGAAGTGCTTAGAAATTCCTCCCCATTCCCATGGCATTTCAGCCTCCAGACCCTATACTTGCCCTTGGCTGGCCATGACAGGGTTAAGCTGCCCTGGAACTTGGCCGACTTGTTTTGCACTTCAGAGGGGGTCACGTGGGAGGTTGCCCTTTGCCTCTGGGGAGGTAGTCAAGGTCCTGCCGCCCTCTCTGGCACTCTGCCCCAGGTGGCCTGATGGTATCTCCTCCCCTGGACAACCTGCAGTCCAGGGCCTCCAAACCTTCCAGGCCCAAGGTGGGCCAAACTCCAGCACCCAGCCAGGCTCTGAACGGGCGAAGCAGGGAGGCCCCCTCGTAGATACAGGGACCAGAGGTATGCACCATCTGAGCCCCTTTAGCTTCTGACAACACCTGGGGCCAGTGGGCCAAGGCCGAGGCTGCTGCCTGGGACGGGATCCCTTTCTATTCCTTGGCTCCTGGCTGAGGTCCCCCATCAGCTGGTCTTCCAGGCAGGCCTCCTAAGGCTGCTCACACCTGAAGCCGTTGCACAGGCTCCATGGACGTGGCCACACTGCCCTCCAGTGGCCAGACCACCAAATAGCACCTGTGAGTCCTCTGTGGGGTCAGGGGTGTGGCCCAGAGTCCCACACACCAGGCTGGCCCCTGGTTAGACAGGGTCTGCTACATTTGAAGACATAGCTGTTTGTCCCCAGCTGTCCTTTGCCACAGTAGACACTGATGGAACAGCAGGGGATTTGCTTCCCCCAGTGGTTCTCAAACTTCAGTACACACCTGAATCCCCTGGAGAGTTGGTTCAAACCCAGATTGCTGGGCTCCACACCTGAAGTCAGAGAATTTACTTTTCTAAAAAAATTCCCGGGCGACGCTGCTGCTGCTGCTGCTGCTGCTGCTGATCCAATGGTCCTAAGACCACATCTGCAGAACCACTGGCTCAGCTCTCCCCTCCTGCCCTGGTGATTCTGGCATTCACTCATTGGCTAATCTAACGCACCCAGCCCTGGCTGCTGTGGCTCAGTGGACTGGGTGCCTGACTGTGAACTGAGGGGTCACCAGTTCGATTGCCCATAGGGGCATACGCCTGGGTTGCGGGCCAGGCCCCCAGTAGGGGAATGTGAGAGGCAACCGATCAATGCATCTCTCACACATTGATGTTTCTCTCCCTCTCTTTCTCCCTCCATCTCCCTAGAAATAAATAAAATCATATCTATATGGCACCCTGTGACCATGAAGGACAAGAAGTGCCCATGACCACGTTCCCACCCCACTAAGTAGGGTTTAGACTGAGAGAAGAGAGACTTGTTTAAACAAATAAACTAAATTAATATGACTCCATTTGAAAAGCAGGGGACGTGAGGGGCAGAAGGTCAAAGCACCTGGGTCTCTGCATCTGGTACCCGGAAACCTGCCTCTTCAGAAGGGGGCAGCACTCCGAGAAGAGAGGGAGACAGGCCGGACCCTGAGCTTGAAGCCACCTCCTTCAGCGCCCAAGAGTGGCGTCCCCTCTTCAGGAACCTCAGCCTGTGGCCCATGAACTTCTCACTGTCCAAACAAGAGTTGTGTAGGCTCCTTCCCAAACCCTGAAGGACAGTCACCTTTGATGGGTTCAGGTTTGCAAGGCAATGGTGAAAAGACATGGCATATCATCTACCCACCTGTGCACTCAACATTTCACTCCTCCTTACTGCGGGGCTGGGACACAGCCATTTCTCTAAGGAGCATCTATAGGCGCCTCCTCCGTGTGTGCACTGAAGTTACTGCAGTGACTTGTGAGGTGTGCCACAGGGCACGAGGCTTGTCCTGCACTGTCCTTCTGCTCCAAGAACCTTGCAGGGCAGGCAGGTGGAAGACACCATCCCTGTCCCCAGTCTGCTGCAGGCACCGCCCAAAGCGCCTGTGGCAGCCCTTCGGGTGTAGACCAGGCCGGCAGGTGAAAGCCAGGTGAAGGTTCCCGCCACTATTCAAAAATCGAACATTCCTATGAAAACTTTCACAAGCCAAAATGGCATAGAGTAAAACAATTACCATTAATTTATACGGAAAATATTTTGAGTGTTCCCAGACCCCCAAACCTACCAAATCATACTAAATGACACATAAAACCTAAAATAACATGTAGTAAAAGCAGGAATGCACAAGATAAATTGCCATAAAGCACAGATGCTCACAGACTGTTCAAAGGCATGGCAACTTGACATAAGTGTAGTTCTCAGGGCAGGAGCTTGGTGGCGCCACTGTTGCTGCGCAGGGAGTGCCCTGCCTCTATAACGCTGGCTGCAAAACAGAGGCTGAACACTGTTTTTAGTTTTCGCCTTTCCTGGTAAAAGCAGAAATCCTCTTCGGATTTCTTGCAGTCGGCGAAAACAAGAACGTACCAGTGTAGGTCCTTGGTAAAAGTGAAGTGGCATTAGGCAAGCTTTTGAAAAATGCGAGCTAGCGTATTCTCGTGTGAGGATGTTTCTTGCTTACTATCCATACCAGTGTGATGGGAGCAGGTGGGAGAGCCCCTGCCTCTCTCTGCTGCTCCTTCATTCCTCACGCTTTGATGAGGAGGCATCTTCCCGCCAGGCCTGTCACGTCCCACAGTCACTTCCTTCCCCAGTTTTCTCACCTGAAAAATGGGGGGTGAGAATGCCTTGTATTAGATGATCCCCAAGGTTGGTCTAAGCCTAGCCCACCAGCACACTGCTGCAGACATGGATGAGGAGAACGTGCCCTGTCTGGTGACCCTACAGAGTAAGGCCTTGGGGTTGCTTGCCTCCACCTGGGTCGTGGGAAGGAGGGGAAAGCGCCAGAAAACTTAGGTGCAGCTTTGAAGACAAACCAATCCAGTTCAAATACTTGCTCTGCTCCTCACTCACTGGGTGATCTCCGGCAAATGGCTTAACCTCTCTGAGCTTCAACTTCCTCCTCCGAGAAATGGAGATAACACAGTACTTATCTCATAGGGTTGTTCTGAAGATTAACAGTAATAGCTGCCACCTATCCAGTGCTTATTCCATGCAAGACCCCGAGCTAAGGGCTTCTCGTCAATTACACGAGGTCGTGCGAGGAAGCACTGGCCTTATGCCCGCAAGGAGCAGAGCTCTGTAATGGGGACCACGGTTGTTATCGTTCCACAGCAGCCCCCACCCAGCTCTTTGCACACATGGGTACATTCAACAGACAGAAAGAGCTTAGCAAGGCCTAGCACAAATGGTGACTTTCATTAGTAGCCCAAGAAAAGGGTCCTTTGTGAAGAGGTCCTGCAGGAAAGAGAAATGTGGAGGGGTGAGTGGCCCGAGCTGATGGCTCCCCCACTTCTTCCCAGGAGGGCCAGTCCAGGGTCTACAGCAGCTAGTGTCTAGTTAGCCAGTGTCCCGGCTGGGACGGTCAGCTCTTACTCACTCTTCCCAGAAAGCAGCTAATTAGCCTCCCAGCAGCCAGGAGCTCCCCAGATGAAAGCTGCTTAATACACATGCAAGGCGTAACCCCCATATTTATAACCAAGGTTGCCCGGGGTGAGGAAGGCCCGGGGGCGGAAAGACAGGCCAGAGCAGTGCCTCGCCTCTTTATGACAGAGGTTCTCAGGGAGGCGAGCCTGAGAAAAAGGCTACCTGGCAGTGGGCGGGCGTGAGGCCGCCCGGTTCTGGGAGTGGGAGGAGCCAGGTGGCTGAGGGGGCAGAATGCGCCAGGCCCCAGGTGGCCTCCCAGCCCGGAAGCTCCCAGGCCAGGACACAGCCTGGGGTAGGGAGGGTCAGAGTGAGGGCTCTGATGCTGGGCTCCCAGGCTGAGATCCCAGACCCAGGGTGGCCACTCCATGTGCCAGAGCCTCAGAGTCCCTTATCGGCAAAGTGGGGATAATGATAGTCCTGACCTCACAGCTATTAACTGATAGCACTTAGTACAAGCAGTACTTGGCACCCACTGTGTGAAGAATGATGATCCCTGCATTTGTTCATTCAATAGACATTTATTGAACACCTACTATGCGCCAGGCACTGGGTGCTGGACATACCATAATGAACAAAACAGATCAAGCATTTCCTCCCATGCAGCTTACACCGTGTGGGAAGACAGACAACACACACAAGAACCAGGAGGTTTCTAACACATCACCGGGCAGCGGTCTACACTGTAGCAATTCTCGTTATGGCTGAATAATGTTCCATTGTCTGTAAGCGCCTCCATTTTACAGGTGAGGAAACAGGCTTGGGTCAAATAAGCACCACACGAAGGCTGCAGCCAGTCCCTGGCAGAGCAGAGGTTGGATCCCAGCCTGAGTCCACACTGTGGCAACGTGGCCGCACGGCCCTGCTCTCCGGAGGGCTCCATCCAGGCACTGCTTCCAGGGAGCAGGGCTGCCGCCGGGGGCGGGTGCCAGCTCCTCCACGTGTGCCCAGACTCTTCCTAGCAAAGGCTCACGGGTGTGGGCAAGGTGGCCTGCCAGTCACCCTGCTCCAGGCAAGGCACTCATGGCTCAAGAGGCCGCCTCCTCAGAGACAATTCCCCCTCCTGGCCACCCACAGGCCAAGGTTCCCAGGGTTCAAACCCTCCTTCTCAACTGGGTCATGAGGCTGGGAGGTCTCTCAGCCCTGGAACCAACCCGGTTGGCAGGCCAGGTCAGGGGCCTTGTCCCCAGCCAGCTCCCCCGGGCAGAACCACCAGGCCCGTCCAGAAAGTGGACACTTCAATGGACAGGCATGTATTCAGCACCCACTCTGTGCCAGGCGCCATGTGGTCCCCACCTTTAAGGTGCCCTCTTTCTTAAGAAGGTGCCGACCCCCCTAACAGAAAGTGGATGCTTGTGAAGCGGTCCTGCTGCGAAGAGGAATGCAGAGGGGTGAGTGGGCCGAGGTGTGGGACGTAGGGAATCCCTGACTTCAGCCTAGGAGGCTGCACGCGTGCCACCTTGCCAACCTCCCGCCTCAGGACAGGTGTAGGGCATGGGGCAGGCAGTACACAGGACTGTAGAACACCTGCCTGGGGGTGCCCCCCTTGGTCTTCCCTGTCCTTTTACCCTGTTTGGACCATGTGCCTGCCTAGCGTCCATTCATTCATTCGTTTTACTCACTCAGTCCATTCAAGTCACACTACCAGGCAACAAGGATCCAAAGGTTAAAAAAAAAAGTCCCCGTCCTTTGGGAGCAGACTAAGGAAACTAACAACGACCACATGGCCAGGACCGCAGCCCCGTGGGCGGCCGCAGCTGGAGCGCAGGCACACACCTGCTTGGGTCCATTCGGGAAATCGAGCTGAAAACAGGGTCTGAGGACTTTGGGCTCCTCGACCACCACCCACACTCACACCCCTATCCAGGATGCAGGAGGCTTGCCCCAGCAAGAATATGTCCCCCAAACGTGCCCCTAAGGACTGGTCGATGGGAGGGGAAGAGTCCCCCAGAGCTCCTCCATTGCACCGCTCCAGGAGGCAACGGTGGGGGTGCCGGGCTGAGCTACATGGCCACGGGACTCGCCCAGGCCCATACATAGCCACTGCCCACGGCGGTGTCACCCCTGACAACAGGGCATGTCCTAGGTCCCAGGTTCATGCTCAGAATGGCATGTGCATTCCACAAACCACTAAGACTTTTACCAGTGACGAGAGAGCCTGCATCCTGGTCTGCTGCACACCTACGTCCACCACAGCCACGCTGCACATCTCCCCCAGCCAAGGTCGGCACGCAGCACTCCCCTGGGGACTGTGCAGACTCCTGGCCAGGCTGTCGGGAGGCCAAGGAGGAAACCCCTCAACTCAGACCCCCACCCCTGAGATGCTCCTGCCGCTCACCGCTCTCCCATCCAGCTGACCCTTCCACTCACCCAGCCTTTCTGGAGTCCTGAAGCACCTTCTGTCCCCCAGGAAGCCCCCAGAGCGGCCGGGGGCAGGGGCTGACTGGTTTCTGGCCTTGTATAGTCTTCAGATGGGAGGAGAAATGACCCCTCAAAGGGGCCAGGTGTTCTAGGCCTATCCCCACCCTCACAGGTGTCATGGAGAACTTGGCAGGGGCAGGAGCAAGCCTGATCTTCCAGGTGTGTTGGCTGACCTTATGCAACCCCAGGGTGCCCTTCGGGCAAGAAGGCAGAGGGAAGGGGTGCACGGGAAGGCCTGTGATCGTCATCCTCCATTTCAGGGGTGGGTGTGGGGGCCACCTGCTCAGGGAGCACACCCTAGCCAAGAGGCAGGGACTCACCCCTGACTGTCCCCGGGGTAGCCTGGGGTAGGTGGGGTGGCCTTGATTAATGTACTTTACATGTATTAATCTTGCAGCTAACCTTTACCCCCACCCTGGAGGAGGAGGGCGCACAGGTCCCCGCTTTACAGATAAGGAGACCGAGGCTCAGAAAATTGAGAAATGCGCCCCACTGTGACACAGCCAGGGTCCAGCACAGTCAGAATTCACGCCCCTGTCCTTCCGACCCCAGAGACTTTGCCCTTGACCACTCAGAGCTTCTCTGCTGGCTGTAACCCGCGCCAGGACTGGTACCCGAGATGCCCCGACATTTGGTGGACAAGGGAGTGAGTGGACAAGAGTGTTCACAAGCAGACAAACGTGGGGACGAGGGGGTGGCAAAGTGCACGAGTGGACGAGTAGACTAGTAAGGACTTGGGAGGATGGTGAAAGGGCTCAGCCGGATGGAGAAGCAATGCTGCTTTGTCAGGTAGCCTCTGAGAGAGAGGAAGGCATGGGGCTTCTGAAAAACTCGGAGGCCCATTGGGATGCCGGCCGACTGTGAAGGGCGCCCCCGGGTCTCTCTCTAAGCAGCAAGTCTCCAGAATACGGGGCTCTGGAGGCCCCAGGGCCCCTGCGTGCCAGACACACACACACACACACACACACACACACACACTCGAAAACCAAGTAACAACTGGCCCGGTCAATTGTCAAAGGGCCATTGAGAGCTCTCTTGCTTAAGGGGACCCTGGGCCAGGTATCAACCTGCCTACCCTGCTAGGAGGAAAAGAGGAACGAGAGATCCACTGGCCTCGCCGCAGGTGGGAGTGGGGGTGGGCAGTCAAGAGGTCTCGGTGCTGCCCGTACCAGCAGGCGGTTCTGGCCAGGTGAGCACCCCGCGCAATGGCCCCTGGGCCCCAGGGTCAGTGCCTACGCCTGTTTGCCTACGGGGCTTGGTGCGAGCTGGCATGGAAGTGCCTCACCGAGAGGTCACTGCTGTGGTCAGCAAGGGTCAAGGGCTTTTCTTCTGGGGTGAGGCTCCACTTGGGCTCTGGACTAGGGGGATGGGGCGGGCTGGACTGGACCCAAGAGTGGGGATAATGTGGCAGAAAGGGGGTCAGATTGAGGCTGTTTCTCTAAAGGGAGGCTGTGTATCTTAGTATCTTAGAGCTGAGGGAGGGATGCCTGTGGGTCCATGAATCCAGCCCCCAGCACCTTCCGGGAGAGCCAGAGACAAAGGAGCTGGACCAAGTCGAGGGGAATTTGTGAGTTAACGGGCACAGAGGACTCCCCTACACCACGCCCCCAGCCAACCCTCTGAAGCAAGCAAAGGGCAGGTGGGGCCCTCAGTGTCTGGAGAACCAGTCCCACCTACTACTCAACTCCCGGACAGAGAAAGCAAAGAGGAGACCCAGAGCTACGCCTGCTCAGGCACAGCCCCCGCCCCCAGCCCCCAGTGTGGGGGACATGAGGCCCAGGGAGGTAACCGGAAGCTGTGAAGGGTAGGGGCAGTGTGCACACAAAACCGCTCAACCGCTTGGCTCCCTTCCCTCTGCCCTCTGGCCTTGCCCCAAGGAAACCTTATTTAAGGGGACAGGGACCAGCACTGCCCTCCCTGGCCTTTCGGTGCAGGGTCTCTCAAATTCGTTAGACCCCTACCCCCAAACGTGGACTTTCTGGAGACTACGCTCCGCCTCACAGAGGTCAGTTTGGACATGGAGCAGAGCCTCAGTGGGAGACAGAGTTTGGGTCAGGGGACCGCCCAACCTCAGCGCTGGCCCTGGGAAGAAGGCGAGCGCCCTCTGGTGGCTTAGGCACATAGCGCCACGCTCCTGAAACGACTCTGTTTTTAATGTTTGTTTAGGGAGGGGGAGGAGGAAGAAAGAGAGGGAAAGAAACATCAATGTGTGGTTGCCTCTCACGCACCCCCTTACTGGGGACCTGGCCCACAACCCAAGCATGTGCTCTAGACTGGGAATCGAACCAGTGACCACTCGGTTCACAGACCAGCGCTCAATCCACTGAGCCACACCAGCCATGGCCTGAGACAGGGCTCTTGCGCGCAGCTGCACCTACAGCCTCCAGCAGCCCAGCAGGGCATCTTATAACCAACCCGCAATTTACTTAAAACATAAAAATAAAGAAAGTTATCTGACTTACAGCAAAAGGACATTGTGAGGGTTGCACTACCTTTACAGCCCTCTAGAAATACGTTCCACAATAATAATCATTACACCCAGGGCAAAAGTTGTTTTAATTCTCACAAGGACCCAGTGAGTGAGGTGTTGTTATTTCCAGTTTTCAAATGAAATGGGGGCTTGCACGGGAGCACACAAATAGTAATTGGCAAAACTGGGGTTTGAACGGAGGTGCAGTGCCAAACTTGCACTGGTTTTTAGGCAGTCCTCTCTAACTGCTCAGATCCGAGCAAGAAGGGTTGTTTCCAGCCAAGCCTTTTCTTTCCCGTCTCCTCCCAAGAGAAACTGCCCTGTTGGACAAAAGGCAGGGAAATGGCCCTTCCTCCTCTCATGGTTAAAAGAGTCAATGATAAACCTTCGCTTATCTTGTTATACTTTACAAAGGACTTTTACCGATGTTACTTCATCTGTGCCTCACACCAGCCCTGACACGGAGGGGGTGGTAGCCGCACAAAACACACAACCCCAAAGTCAGGGCTCTACTCAGCCCCCAGCCCTGTGTCTGCATAAGTCCCACCCAGGGCCAAACCCAATACCTGAGATGCCTGTAAAAATCCACTCCCAAAAACATATTGGCAAAACCTACCTGGAAAGGGACCGGTATCCTGCATGTAGAAAGAACGCGGATAGCTCAGTAACAGAAAGGACAAATAACCCCATTTAAAAATGAGCAAAAGATTTAAACAGATGCTTCTCAAAAGAAGATATACGAATGGCCATAACCATACAAAAAATGATAATCAGCATCATTAGTCATCATCATTAGTCACCATTAGGAAGCGTAAAATAAAACCACAGAGACGCTCCTCCAAACCCACCAGAATGGCTAAAATTAAAAAGCCTGACGAAACCGCCCAGTGCTAACGAGGGTGTTAACTGGAACATGCATACATTGTTGGTAAAAGTATAAATGAGGCAGGACAGTAAGAAGCCAGGAAAGTTCCCCAGCAAGTGCAACGGGGAAACTGAGCCAGAAGGCTGGTTCAAACCTGTGGCATCCAGCTCCCGACTCACCTGCCTCATCTCGCTTGCACGACCACTCCCTTAAGCGTTAGGCCCCTCGGGGCAATGAGGTTCTGATCGGCATCAGATAATCTTCCGAACAAAGCCTCAGGTCTGTGGACCAAAAGGGTAGAATTTTGGTCAAACTGGAGATAATATCAAGGCCTCAGCTCCAGTTGTATTTCAGCTCCAGGCCCAGAAAAGCAACAAAACCAGATGCAGTGACACTCTGACTGGCATCAGGACCAGAGGCCCCGACCAGTGACCTCCCTACCCTAGAACTGACCAGTTAGTAGAGACCATGACCCTGGCCCATCATGCTCATTTTGATGAATCAGCATATTAAAGGACACATCTGAAAAACTGATGAATGTTCTATTGAGATCTTTTCCTGAGACCTCCCCTAAAATTCCTGCCTTTAAAAACAGATAAAAACCCTTAAGGCAAAGGATGCAGTGCACGCGTACACGTATGCGCTCACGCTCACTCTCTCTCTCTCTCTCTCTTTCCTTCCCTCCCTCTGGAGCACACCCCTGCCTTCTCTCTTCAGGCATGTATCTTTGTTTCCTTTCTCCTAGGCTCTAAGGGTGCCCACGAGACTTGCAACCGGGGGAGCAGCGGGCGGCAGCAGCCTGGCCCAGGATAGCCCCCCGACCCATCTCCAGCGGCCTTTCTTTCACCTCTGTGACTTGTTTCCAGGACCCACTTGGCCCAGTTGGCTCACTTCTCCTGTGACTTTCTTTCCTGAAGGCCAAGGCAGCTCTCTGAGCAGCCTCCTGGAACCTTCTCTTTGAGTGTATTTTCACCTTGCACAATAAACGAAATCCCTCTTGCTCTGGAATTCTTGACCCTAAATTCTTTGCTGGGCTTAAGAACCAAGAGCCCACGGCACCAGCAGCAGAACTCAGAGGGCGGAAGGAGAATTATCTTCCCTCCCCCACACATGGATAGATGAAAAGTATTCTGCTGAGTGAAAGGAGTGTTACGTAAGAGTATCTGCTGTATGATTCTATCATTAGGAAATTCTAAAACTGGCAAAAAAGAAAACCATACAGGGGAAACAAGAAAACCAGAATGGTGTTGCCTCTCAGAGGCTGGGGCAGGACTGACGGGGAAGAAGCATAAGGAAACCTTCTAGTTACTGGTAATGTTTTATGTCTTGACCAGAGCCTGGTTTCACTGGTAGATGCATTTGTTGAAACTCAAAGGGTATGTTAATATGTACATTTTGTGGTATATAAGTTTTACCTCAAAGGAAAAAACTATAAACAACTATTGAATTCCAGTTAACAACTTGCATGTGGATCTATTTAGGGGGAAGTATACTGACTGTCCCAACCTGTCTCTCCAGTCTTTCCTCTACTTGCCCCACCAAACTGTTACCCCCGTGGGCTGTGGCTGAGAGCTGTGCTGCTCACATTCTGACACCCAAAGGAGTCACACGGGCGACTGGGTAGGACGTGCATGCCGAGTCAGTAGGCCTGAGCTGGGGCCCAAGAGTCTGCATTTCTTATCAGCTCCAGGTGATGCTTTGGACCACATTTCGAATAGAAAGGACTTAGACTGTGTCCTTCTGATAAAGGTAATTCACACATCAGACCCACAAAACGTAGGCTGCCGCTGGGACCCAGTCCACATCACGAACGTAAACCTAAGTCAGCCCACACTAACGGGAAATGCCTCAGTGTCGGGGAAACCTATCACACGCCAATCACTATCCTGAAACTCAGCTTTAGTTAGCTTACCTGGCCCTAGAAGATGGGACCTGCTCACTTCTTCCAGTAGATGGCAACTATAATTATGATAAATGACAGAAACCACGATCAACTGTGAGAACTTACTAGGTACCAGGGACTGTGCTACATGCTTTGTACGTGCTATCTTGTGTTTAATCCTTCTAATACTTTTATGAGGTCAATACTAATATTGTTCCCATTTTACAGGTGAGAAAACTGAGGGAGAAAGAGGTTAAGTGTTTACCCAAGGTCACATCAGCTTGGCTGGTTGCTTCCTTTGGCTCCAATTACAGACAGCCTTATGATAACAGCCATGGTGTTTACCTGTACACACACTTACACACTGGGGTGTTTTCCCTTTCCACTGACATCAAACTGTCCTTGAGGATAGGGACGGCATAATTCTCCATTCCCCATCATAGCTTCTGCCAAAGCAGGGACTTTAAAACAGGACACAACTCAGCGACATGCAGCTCCCAGCCTCACCTGTGACAGGGCTATAATGCTCCGCGCTAACCCTCCCACCAGGCTCCTCTCTGGTGCCTACAGCTCGGAGCTCGCCGCTCCTCCCTATGACCCCCAACAGCCGGCTCTCTCCCCGGGCTGTGTAGACCTCTCCTGGGCATCCCCTGTGACTAAGCTCATCTCTGCTCCCAGATCCCTCTCTTCAGTCTTCTCTCCCTACCCAGGGGGTCCAGGGCTGCAGCAGCCACCCCTGACCTGGACGAGACCCCACCGAAGGCTGCTCTGCTCTCCCCCAAACACTCTCCTCTCGGCAGACTCTGGGACACAGCTGATCCTCAAGGGCATTTGGTCACTGTAGGTGGATGGTGGGAGGGGGTCGCCTGGCGGTGTTCCAGAGGTCGGAGCAGAGCTCAAGGGAGAGGCCTCTTCCTTCCCCCACCGCACCTAAATCGTGCCCTCCTCAACGTCTCTATCACCCTCTGGCCCAACCCAGAATCCCCCAAGTTGGGACTGGATGTCCTCAGACCCGGCATTTCCCGCTCCTGGCCCTAACCCCTGCCATGCAGTTCCCAGCCTCCCACAGCCTCCTCCTCCTTCAAGGCCTTCCTTCTGCCGCGTCTCCCCACCCACCTAGGACCACTTAGGGAGGATATTTAACTTTCCCAGCCAAGCTAGGCAATGCAATTTCTCCTCCTAAGAGGTTAGGCTAATTGCTCTTCCCAGAAGAAAATCCTCTGAGGTTTTCCTTGTGGTGGAATAGGAGGTTTGAAAATTATATGTTCAGGGCAACATGGCGTTACTATATTAAGTCCCTTTTCACAGTCACAGTCGGGAGGTCACTGGGAGCGCGGGCGCCATCTGCTGGCGGAAAGCAGGATCTCCGCTCTGCCCTCAAGAGATGCGGCCCTGGGCCCCCCACTCAGGGCAACACTGCAGACCCGGCTCAGCCCTCCCAGTCAGCTTCAATCTTTCCATTTTAAGAGCCCCGTAACAACAGTGATGTCAATTTATTGGCCTCCACATACATAAATTGTGTGATTTCCAGGGATGAAGAGGCTTAAAACATACCAGACACAAACACATCAAGTTGTATACATTAAATATCCACAGCTTTTTGTAAATATTTTGTAGATATTGTATCTGCAGCTTTTTAAACTTCAATAAAGCAGTTTTTTTTAAAGGGCCAGACACACATTTTATAAACATTAGGCAATGAAAAAGTTATGTATTCGTATACACATAAATATACTAAGACATCTAATTGACAGTGATCTCTACCACTTCTTCTCTCAGATTAGATTATGCAGTTTTTATCCTATTAGATTGTTTTTAAACTCATCTTTAAACAAATGGGCTCTCTCAAATCTCTAATTCATGGGTACATAAATTAGAAGTAATTTTCAGTCTCTCAAGCTATCAAAGCCCATACCCATCAATGCAGCAATCCTATTACTGGTAATGAACCCTACAGACACATCCACATTCTTGATGGCAAAGATGTATTGTTGCCTCTGCAGCACCGCTCATTATAGCAGAACACTGGGAACCGCCAGTCAAATGCTGGTTAAGTACATGATGGCCCATCGGGTGAGGGGAGCTACAGCGGAGGATGGATGCCTGCTGATCTGGCCCCCTCTCCAAGTCGTGATGTTAAGTGAGGAAGCAGCGTCTGGACTGAGATGGTTAAAATTTACTCTTAAAATCACTCAATTGTACTCTTAAAATGAGTTAGTTTTGTAGTATGTAAATTATACCTCAATAAAGCTATTTTTTAAAAAGACCACAAAGCCTAATATGTAACTTATTTTCTTCTATAAAACTAAATAAAAGGTACATATTTAATGACACATGCTTGCATATGCATAAAAAATTCTGGAAGGATATATTAAAAACCCAATAATAGTTGCTTCTTGGGATGGGAAAATTTTTATTATGTACATTTTTTCCTATATATATTTTATGCATACTCTTTCAATAAATTATTTATTAGTTGCATTCTTCATCCCATAGTTGCCAAGGCAACATTTGACCCAAGAATTTAAACAGAGTAAGAAATAATTTTAATATTTTCAAAAGATTTTATTTATTTTTAGAGAGGGGAAGGAAGGGAGAGAGAGGGAGAGAAACCTCGATGCGCAAGAGATACCCCTATTGGTTGCCTCTCACGCGCCCCCCATTGGGGACCTGGCCTGCAACCCAGACCTGTGCCCTGACTGGGAATCAAACCAGTAACCTTTCAGCTCGCAGGCCGGCACCCAATCCACTGAGCCACACCAGCCAGGGCAATTTTAATATTTTAACAACTTGAAGGAAGGAGGAGGTTTTTTTCACCAAAGATTTAGGTTTTGTGCACAAGGTACTGACTTCCTCATAAATAGAATTTGAAGAAAACTCTTTTTTTCTGTGGTGATAAGACCCGTATTAAGCACATGCTCGCACACACACGCACACATGCACACATATTTTCCTGAATATTCTGAATTTTCAAGCTAATACCTGATTATTATAGAAATTTATAGAAAAAATATTCCAAAAAAAAAAAAGACAATCACGGATAATGCACCAACTGCTAACACGCCGGTGTGTATCTTCAGCCTATCCCTGTGTGTATGTATTTTCTCTTTTACAATGTTAGGAACAAAGTATAAATAGTTTTGTGTCCCATTTTTACTACCAATACTCATATGAAAATCGTTCCATGTCCTGAAAATGTTCTTCCTTTGAACATGTGTATGGTGTCACATCCTGTGAACATTTTTTAATGTATTTAAGCCGCCTCTCCTGTTGGGCATTTTGACTGCTTCCAGAGTTTCGCTCTATAAACACTGAGGTCGCAACCCTCCCGCGACAGACACATCTGTGCGCTCATCCTACAGCCTCCTTAGGACTGAATCCTTGCCGTGGAGCAACTGAAACAACTGGAACATCGAAAGGCGTGTGCGTCTCAACACTCTGGCTGTGGGGCGCCCTCCACACAGGCCGCCCCAGCTAGAGCAGCGGGGTGTGAGCAGTGGTCCCTCTGGGGTGTGGCAGTGGCGGCAGGGCTGTTGGAGGCCTGCTGAGTGCAAAGCACCGGGCAC